>JAVQJD010004725.1:0-21094 GCA_036023655.1 Nannoperca australis
TGGCACTCGGGTACGACGAACCCCCTTCAGGACCCTACCAAGAGAAAAGAGAAAAGGGGGAGAAAGAACAGGAGAAACGAGCGAAAAGGGACGGGCGGGTGGGGCGCAGTGATCGAGCGCGGTAGTAGTCGAGAGCGGACGAGGGATGATTACGTAGGGTATTTATACGGAAATGGCGTAGTGACGTGGATGACGTAATGGGGGTGTGTTCCTGCTCCCGAAATTCCGCTAAATAGCAACAAATGTAGATGTTTGCTAATGTTACAGTTACTTGTTAGAATTGTCAGAGTAAAAGTAAGACAGCAACATAAGACTTTATATTTCCAGTTTGTTCTGTAATTTTACTTCACCATATTTGAAGATTTGAAGATTAAAGATTGTGCTTCAATTATGTAGATGTTAAATTGTTGTTGGTCCATTTGTGATGTCAATTGTATGAATACACAAAGCTCAGCTGGGGGAAGGGCAGTTCAGTCCTGCTCAGTAAAAGTCACAGTATTTAATGTGCTTAAATTACTTGTATCAATTGTTTATTTAAATAATGCAAAACTAAATTGTAGAATGCAAGCACATCTAACTGCTGAGGAGATAGTCAGCAGATATGGAAAAAAAATTATAATAAGAATGATAACTATAAATAGAAAAGATTGAAAAAAGGGAAAAGAACAAAGAATAATAATTACCCCCCAAAACACCTACATGCACAAACCTAGACGCAAAATAACATACAATAGTAAATCAACAGTAACCAACGACCACAACTAGGTTATTTTTCCATATGACACAGAAATGTCTTGTGTGCAGCCATTTTGTGTTCTCATGTTGTCACATGTTCTCCTTCCTGTTGCTCAGACACTGTGCAGTGCAGCACTGTCAGGGAGGATTGTTCCCGGCCTGTTTTTTGCAATGTGAAAGCAGCACTTCCTTGGTACTTAATTACACCTTATTCAAGAATACGACATGACCAATAGTGTTGATTTTTACACTGGGGTATATATCAAAAGATGACTGTCCCAGCTTTTATTTTGAAAGCAAAAGGAAGTGTCTTGCCTGTGCGCTCTCAGTAGCGCTCAAATTAATTTTGTGCTCTCTGATATCGTGTGTTGTCAGTATCCTTCCAGACAGCAGAAGAGGAAGGCAAAAGACACATATTAAAAAGGACTGAGGAACGCGAAGACAAAATGCTCTCAGTATTACTGTTATGTTGAAAAACTCTATGCAGAAGCCTGCACTCCTCACACACTACACACGCATTTGTCTTACTTTTGCAGATTTGCAATGCAGTGCCAAGCCGTTTGTTTGGCTCAAGGCGCTGCTCTGCAGCTCACCGGACCACTCTAAAGGTAAATAATGATGCAGCTTATTTCTTCTGACAGGATTCTGTGTCTCTGCTCTGCATTTGCATGTTTTATGTGTATTACTGCAAGAATGAGAGCCCGGGGTGTACTGTCAGTGGCATTTCACTTGGTCAGTTCATTACATGCACAGTGCTCTAAAGCCTACCCACGCCCTTTATTTTCATGAAAGTGATTAATACAAATTTCTCCTCAAACTCTGTTTGGTGTTACGCTATTTCATTGAATTTATGAAGAGTTGTACTAAAATAAAAACCCCAGCATTATAAAAACATCTAATACTTCAGTATTATAAAGTTAAACATGAAGGTATCGTGGATGTGAGCATGAGATTGTTAAGCTAAACACCAACAAAACAAAGAAAATTACTTTCATTTCAGAGCAAGCCAAAAGAACACCAACAAGTAGCTTTTAATGGTGGCTGTAATTAATTTGTAAATTAATATAAAGACCTTGGGACAGTAACACTGACAATCAACAGTAATTATCTGCAGTTAGAAGAAGAGCTCAAAAACACCAATAGTGTAAGAACAAACAAAAGCGTGTTAATATGTTTAGCAAGACAACAACACAGTGTGACACTGCTCTGGGTGCTGAGTGGTGAGGACAGAGTGGACAGTCCTCAGTGATGTTTCACCACCTCTCTATGGTGGATATCATCAGAACGGAGGTACTGGTGCCCTTCGTTTGTGCATCTGTTCTCCTTTAAATAGAGCAGCAGAGCTCTGCTAAACAAATTGTGTGATGTGATAAGTGTGCGTTTTTTTAATTGTTAGTGATGTTGTTGTGGAGCACTCCCTTGTTTAATGTGGGTGTTTAGCTGTAATGTCTTTTCTTGTGCTTGCGTTTGTCTGACGGTTGTCACAGACACAAAAGGAATTTCCAAAAGAAGAATAAACTAAGAATGAATGTTCTCAGTGTCATTTATAAACCCCCCTTTTAACAGCACGGACACAACACAGCTCCTGCATCTGCACCGGCACATTCACAACTTCTGAACGAATAACCATTTTAATATCTGTGAAGAGGGAAAAAAAGCATAAAAACACGTATAAGCACATTCTGCTGTTTTCCCTTGTTTTCCTCCATTCATATGGCATTGTTTTGCAACAGCAGCTTGTGAGAGTCTCAGCTTTCATATCATCCTCAGTATAAAGCAAATGGCTTGGCTTAGTGTTAACAAGCAACAGTGTGGCTGTGATCATTTGCAGTGCATACTGTACTAATGAGACCATTACAGTGAAGAAGCAAGCCTCTGGGCCTTACAGATGTCACCATTCCACATGTGCAGTGCTGTAATCAACAGTCCAGTGCTGCTCAGTCACCTCTGTTTTAAATAGATATACTATCTGTGCTCTACTCTATAATTATCAAATTCATGGGATTCTGTCCTCTACAAATTTGAGCTTCCTAAATTAGACCTATGCTGTAATAAAAGCTATTCCTTTGAAAAAACACACATTTGATTAAAATGGTGCAATTCCTATTTGAAAAAAAAAAGTGTCTTACAAATGACAGAGGAATAGAAACTAGCAGTATAGTAGAAACACTGCCATGTAATAGATATAATAGTAATATAATAATAGAAAAATATCACTGTCACTAAGCAAGACAGGGAAAACCTGCCCACTTCTTTGGAGATTTTGATGCCTGGATTATGTTCACTGGTAATGTTTTATTCCAATATAAGAAGTGGGACCTCCTTACACTGCACATGGGCAAGACTGCAGTGGCAGTGCAGTTATACTTGTTCTTATATCACCATTAATGAACAGTAAAGAATGGTGATCTAAGGTGGCTCCCGCATTGTTATCCAATCTTGAGGCCCTGCCTGATGGAGTTTAGGTGAGTAAGCGGAACACTGATTTATTAGCTCTTTATAGAATTGCAACTGCATGTCGAGCATGTTAGCAAACACTGCCTATTTACACATCCAGCGGACACAGAGCAGCATTAGTATTTATTTAGAATTGTGTTTGTTTTTATCTGATGAAGTCCAATATTCATTGTTGTTTGAGCTCTGGTTTGATCTCTGGTCTGTGTGCTGTTAAGTGCTGGACAGGTAATGTACTGTGGGCTTATTAGAGCTGTTTCACTGAAAACTGCTGCCTGCTGCAGCTGGACGTTGACCACTGTTGCCCATACTGCAGAACAAAAGTAAAAGGTTTGACTTTTTAGCCAATATTATGTTACTGATACATTCATTGTGAGACCTGGCCATACAGTGATTACTACTAGGAACGCTGGAGACAACGACATCTCGGCTATGAAGTCAGTAAATTTACAGTTCAAAGTATATTTTAATGATATCCTCACTGTTCAACTAAATAAAAACACCAGAGTCTCCTGGGTCATTTAACAATACAATATGTTTATGTTTATGATTACATTTTCAATTATTGACTGTGTCTGAGAAATCTTGTTTTCTGTCAGTTTGGTATAATACATTTCTCTACATACCAAGTGTTCAGTGCTTCTTAACACCATCCATATCCCTGAGGAAGATAAGTAAAATGAAAGCAAAATCATCAAGGTCCCCCAACTGGGACATTTCATCTGCCATTGCCCCAACCTGTGAGCTCTGTACCAGCTGTATGATGAACCCTGAAAGCTGAAACTCAACTCCCATCTGCATAAACTCCTTCCTTCCAGTTCTTTCCACTCACTAAGAACTTGGTACATACATACATACTATTAGTCCATACAATTCAATATGTATAATCCTGCATGTTTTGTGCACTATGTATAGTCAGACTTTCACATCAAACTGAGGTGACCCTTTGTGCTAAAAACACAGTTTTTCATGGAATATAAAAAATAATACATTTCAATATGCTGCTCATCTGCTTCCTCATTTGCAGACAACAAGACATAAAGAAGCAACACACAAAGGAACAGAGAGACAAAGTAAAACTGGAATTTCCATCTTCTGTTTCAGATATAAGATTCAGCCTTATAATAGAACCTTGCTCAAGCATGGGGCTTTCTTTTTGGTGTCATCCTTTACGTACACCAAATCTCCCAACACTGTAGGAAGTTTGTTGTGCTCAAATATCATACGACTTCTTCTGAGTGGAGATGCTCTTTCACAGTGTTTTGTGCCTCCTTGAGTTCTTCTCCCAGGTAGAAGAGGAAATGTGATACCTCCATCTATTCCCTTCTGCAGCACCAGACTGCTTATCTAGTGGTTGATTAACTTCTCTGCCAAGCATGATAGCTATAAGGAGTGAACCCAGTGATCGCATGCTGTGAACTTCAGTAGGCTGAAGCAAGTAGTGGCAGATGTTCATTTCAGTTCTTTTGGTTCTGGTTCACGTAGTACCAGTTCATCTGAAGCATGATCCTGTGAAACCACTCAGCCAGTCCATTAGAAGTGGGATGGTAAGAGGTGGTCTTTGTCTTCATGATCCATAAGAATTGTCATACATTCTGAAACAGGGAACTCTCAAAATGATCTAAATAGAGATGGTGCAGAGGTGTTCCAGCCTGGCTCTTTTCAGAAGTCCCATAGCTTTACATGCATCGCAGTGCTGGCATCTCTTTACAAACAGAGATATATCATCACCCATCCATACTAGTGGTAGCTCTGATGTAGGCCTGCACTCAAGGGTCTTTGTTTCCCCAAGATGACCAGAGTGAAGAGGATCTTGGCAAGCCTGCAGGACCTCTCTTTGCATGGAAAATGGAACCAGCTCGGTAACAATCACATCTGTTTGAGTGTTCTTTGTCTCGCCTTGACATGGCATCAGTATTGGTGTGATCAAGCTTTTTGAACGTCTGTTGATGCAACTCTCTCCACATGGCTCTGGTTTTAATACTGATGTGCCATGGGAATGTCAAACAAAATAGTGATTTAGTGATTTACCTGGTGGTGACAGACTTAATCATTGTATGAACTTGTATGGCAACCGCTTGAATGTAACTGATGTCCATTTACGTGTGAAAGGCCCCCAGTAAAGTTTTAAAACTGCATTAACCAAACTTTTCATTCTATTAATGTATGAAGGAGCCAACCATCACTACAGTTACTTGTTTTCACACTTGCAGCTTTTATAATAATGTTCATGAGACATTTTCCAGCAAAACAACACATAAACCAACAAGAATCAGCAACAACAAGAAACCTGCAATTACAAACTCTAGAGCACCTCGTACTGCTGTAGTCAACTCAGGCCTACGGCACCTAGTGTGGTGATCTGGTTTGTTCGCTTCTCCTCCTCTCATCTGTTCTCATCTTCCTCCCTTACCAAAATTCTAGCTTTCCCTGGTAAGATTTCAGCTAAGCTCGGTCAGCTGCCCCAGGCAACCACTCTTATCTTTGGAATGTAGATCCAAAGAAGTGGACATGAAACAAGGATTAAAATCACAGCCTTTACTGATATGTGTTGTTCCTCTTTTTTTCTTACTCACTCACACTTGGACTCAAATATATAGAAGCACACACAAAATAAGCAACTTTCTTTGCTGCTGCCACTGAGCATCAAACTATGACCCTCTTCCTCTCTCTCACCCAAACAGCTTTGCGGATGTGAAACAGCAGTCTAAAAGAGAGCCAAGCTTGTCAGAGTCCTAATTGTTGTGGAGAGGCCCTTGGCTCTCTATGCGAAGCAGACGCCAGCCCCAATTAGACAGGTGTATACAGTCTGCTAGTGCATGAGAGGAGAGCGGACAGGCCTTATTTTTTGCACAAACACTGGTTCTGCGCCACCGCTGCTGGATCAATGCAGCTCTGGGACTTGGAGGCTGTGCAGCGGGCAGCAGTGGTGGCTGAAAATAAGCCTGAGAAGGACACATGAGATGTTGACAGAGGAGGGAATGAAAGATTTGTGAGGAAATGAGGAGTGGTTGATGCTGATTATAAATGAACCTTGTCAAAGCCAGCTGAGTCATTGTTTCTGAAGTAACATTTTGACAATGAATGACAGTCTGCTTCATCACTTAAAGAGTGTGTAAATATAGAGCCACAAGGAAAGCTGAGACATCTTCTGTAGATTTCTTTCTCAAATCAGTTCAAAGATTCCTCAGTGTGATTATGCTATTTAACACTAACTTCTTTTTATAACCATTATACCTCCTAGAAGTATTTCCAAAGAGTGTATAAACAATAGTAAATACTTAATTACTTAAAACAACTTGACCAGAAGCATACAAAACCTCCATAGTGTTATGCAGTCCAATACAATGAACCTACAATACCACAGCAAACTACAGCATCAGATTAGTTGAATGATCTCTCTGACAGTAGGCTATAAGTAAAAAAGGCATTATACGCTTCTTGAAGAGTTATTGTATGAATTGCATTGTACAGGTGTTTATTATATATGTTAGTAGTTGTCATTCATCTACAAACCTCTTTTGTACACAACCCAAGCTTCCACACCCTTACTTTACACCTCGCTACATGAAGGCCACACTACTTCCTGCATTGCCAGTGAATGTTGGCACTGGATGTTGTGCAGTGTTTATTGTCCAACATGAACATAATTCCTAGGAATACTGGGCAGCCTTCCCCCAAACCATTTTGCCAAGTGCCACAAAAACCAACTGTCCTATGCTGGAATACTACCTGGCCCCAAGTTTGCTGTTTGTAAGTGAGTTTTTGCTCATTTGATTAAACACAAATGTGTTTCAGGATATTCACAATGTACACATAACACTGAATCAAGGGAATGCTTTCAAATTTTGATTTTGAGACAAGACCCCTCTATAAGACAAAAGTCAGACAGCAGATCTGTACTGATAGCTCGCAGAAAATGTGATTAACAGAGTAACTAAGAACGTGATTGCCATGAAATGTGTACAAACAAGATGAATTCTAATGATTAATAACTATTCATCCACTGCCACCAGCAGGTCGAAGATTTCAATTATCCAATGAAATCCCAGATGATGAACCCTATTGACATTGGTTATCCTCTGACTTTTTTCTCTAGCAACAAATTGTTTGGTTTAGACAAAAATGTGTAAATAATCAAATTCCCTTAAAGGAATTGCCAGACTGACAAACTGGGACCTTGAGGCCCCTCTGAGGGTCTGAGCCTCCTGAGGCAGTTGCTCATTTTAATCAGTTGCTAACCCAGCCTTGGCAACTACAATAGTAAGTGATTAACTGACAGCCTTAACAAATCCTTTTATAAATGCACACAGTTGAAATGAAATGTTATTAAATTGTAACTTATTGTAACTGTATAATATGATATATAGTGAATATTTTGTTGGTCATCTCCTGCTGACCACCATCCATTAAATCCTCAAAGGCAATGTGTCAATCAATGGCGGTTACATGGCATATGAGCTGTGTGATTCATTGATATTATTCTGAAACAGGCAGTGAGAGTGCTGGCAGAGCGTCGTTTAGGCCCAGGCAAGGCATTAAGCCTAACATAACTCAGATCGGCCATTGATTTGTAAGAAATATCCCCAGGTGCCCCGGGCGTGATGTTGAGTGACAGCTGCAACATGACAGCTATCAATTAGACCATGCTAAGTATTAACGCAGCAGCCTGGAACCTGGGAATTATTCCGGGAATTACTGTAGAATTAAACGTATCTGTGAGCAGAATTGGCTTTAGAGAATGTTCTATTGTCACATTTAGAACCAAATGAGAGACATTCAGCTCATTCTGTGACTATTTGCGTCACCGAGTGTTATTCAAAGGCCAATACACCAGAGAGCTGAAGCGATGTTCAAAGATGACAGGATGTGGGATGTGACGGTGACACATAAAGCAGGTGCAGTTCAAAGCACATCACATCCCATTTGCATCCTCTCTAATTTAACTTAGAGCGGCTCTGTCATGAGAAATCTCAAACAGGGGAGGAGACAGAGATATTGTAAAGCAGATGAATGCAGCCTTCAGGAAACCAGCTTTGACTGACAGAGACGAGGGTAAACACTTCACAAGTGCGCCGCTCGCTTCAGAGGGACTGTTATGCAAAGAGGGGGATAGACAGAGAAAAGGGAAAATGAGAGTGCTCCACCCCTCCCGCCCCCTCAGCTCCTCTCAGGAGGTGTCAGGAGCTGTGTGTAAAGAACCCAGTGCCCCCATTTCCTGTGAGAGGGAGTAGCGCAGAATTTTGATAACACTCATTTCCAATTGAGCGCTTCAAAGAGGAAAAGGCTCGAAGACAATTAGAATGAGAGCGTAGCCTCGGCACCCTGAATAGCCCTTGATGAGAGCAACGGGCGAGTTTGGATAGGTTAATCAGCCGTAATCGGAAAGCAGGTGTTGAACACGCAACCTTACAATCCTCCACCCCAAATTATATGATCGTCACATTCACAAAAGTGTGTCTTTTAATCAAACAGTGTCCATTCCCGCTGTCTTTTCCGTATTCAAAAGCGTGAAGCAGCGCTGATTGCATCAGATCAATGACACCAAGAACAAATTGCTTTTCTGCCGTGGCGGGGATGATGAAGGGGGTGGAAACAGGGTGTTTGTGGGGGGTATTGTTGGGGGGAGGGGGGGATAGGGAGAGAGTGTTGCTTATCACAGGAGAGGCACACTGGTGACTTTAATCTGAAGATGATGCAAAAAGGACTGTGCAAAAACTCATGTTCTCACACCGTTGAAAAGAGGATCGCAAGTTTGCTTTTTAATAAAAAATAGAGTGAATCTTTCAAACAGGCCCTCACAGGCCTACAGCTCCCACCCAGGTATAATGTAAAGTGTGAAAGTGACATGCTAATAAAGTGATTCAAAGAGTGGAATGTTCTCAAATGACCAATTATGCTTCAGTTATGAAAGCTGCTTGCCTTTTTTCACTAAAGGTTATATATATATATTTTTTTTTTTACATGTTTACAGTAAATGGGTAGTCAAATGACATTTGTTAGAGTCTAATTAAAGTGGTTGCCGGGACTAGTTTCTGTCAAGCAACGACTGAAATTTGTCTCCAGTGCAATCCTCACTAATTAAGTGTGATCAAAGACACTATGTGCACAATTATTAGGCAACTGAGTATTTTGGCCATATCATAATTTTTATGCATATTTTCCAACTTCAAGCTGTATAAAATTGAATGCTTATTGGATTTAAGCATATCAGGTGATGTGTATTTATGTAATGAGGGAGGGTGTGGCCTAAGGAGATCAACACCCTATATCAAGGTGTGCATAATTATTAAGCAGCTTCTTTTCCTCAGGCAAAATGGGCCAAAAAAAAGATTTAACTGACTCTGAAATGTCAAAAATTGTAAAATGTATTTCAGAGGGATGCAGCACTCTTGAAATTGCTAAAATATTGGGGCGTGATCACAGAACCATCAAACGTTTTGTTGCAACTAGTCAACAGGGTCGCAAGAAACGTGTTGAGAAAAAAAGACGCAATTAACTGCCAAAGATTTGAGAAGAATCAAACGTGAAGCTACCAGGAACCCATGATCCTCCAGTGCTGTCATATTCCAGAACTGCAACCTACCTGGGGTGCCCAGAAGTACAAGGTGTTCAGTGCTCAGGGACATGGCCAAGGTAAGAACAGCTGAGACCCGACCACCACTGAACAAGACACGTAAGTTGAAACGTCAAGACTGGGCCAAGAAATATCTGAAGACTGATTTTTCAAAGGCTTTCTGGACTGATGAGATGAGAGTGACTCTTGATGGACCAGATGGATGGGCCCATGGCTGGATCAGTAACGGGCACAGAGCTCCAGCGAGGTGGAGGTGGAGCATAGATATTCTCTAAGAATGCAAAACCTCACTTTTACTTTCTTGACTGTTTAGGTTTGAGGTTTATTAACATTTTGATAACTGAGAGCACTGTAGTTAACAAACTATATTAATGAACATAACATTATTCCTCAAAAATACAACTTGCATAATAATTGTGCACACAGTGTAGCTTGGCTATGTGAAAATGTGGGAGAAGTAGGATATTTTTCATGAAAGACATTGTTTTTCACTGCACACAAAACAGCTATTTACTCAGTTCACCCATATTACAGATCATATTTTACTTATACATACATATATATGAAAATTATGCATGGCATCCGTATAACATATATAAAATAAATCTGCGGGAATGTGTCATCCGTCACTGTCAGTTGAAACAGTTTTCATTGGAACTACTTTCTATCAAAGAAACAATCCTGAAATGTCAGTGCTGCTCACAGCACAACCTCAATTCTATTCACCGCCATTGTAAATCTCAATGTTTTCTTGTAAATTAGCGGACAAATCCTTTAAGTGAGTTAAGAGTTCATTTTGAAGCATATGGAGAAGATGAACCAAGTACAACGTCCACAGATATCTATCATTTCCAAAACATCTGTTTTATGTCAATCAATCAGTTAATCAACTCTGGGATACTTGCTGCAGTGTTGCATGGAGCTATTTGAAATACATGTATATGTAAGACAGTATGTGGAGTAAAAAGTGTAGACTGCAAGCTTCATATTTGAACACAATGTGTGTTTCACCTTGCATGCTTGTGGTCTCTTTCATACATCTTTCATGTTGCAGTATACTCTATCTTGTATTATTCTAGTCTATTACCGTGTATCTACAGCATGACTTAAAAGACTTGGAGTGCTGCACCACTATCCGACTTCATCAGAAAATGGAGCTGCCTTAGGCATCATCATGTGTGCAGTCATGTAAAACTGTTACTGATTGCAATCACAAAACCGACATTTCACACTTAGATCACATGATGACACCTGAGCCAAGAAAGCCAATCATTTAAAGATGAAAATGAACAGCTTTAAGAAACAAAGGTCTGCTTGTTATAGGCACGCTGCCTGTAACAAGCAGAGTGTTGTTTGATAAGGTGCAGACATGCTGTCAGAAGAGATTAAGTGATGGCAGGTAAAAAAACTCGTAGGACAAAGCCAGATCAACACTGTTGTCCCACGAGCTTCAACAGCAGCCAACAGATTTATCACTTCCACTGGTACAGTCCAGGCACAACATTACACATGACTCATACCCAGGCAGTTACAGTATATCAACATGGTGGATTGTGGTCACTTTTTCAACCTTTGATTCATTATCAATTGTTTTCAAAGGTTTTTTTTAACCTAGTCCACAAAATACTTAATTATGGAGCTACTGTGTAAGGGGGTACAGCCAGTCTGCTCCCCAACTTCTAGGACTTGCCAACTCTGTTTTCGACCTTGTCTTAGATGAACTGCAGATTTTGATTCAGTTCAACAATGTTCAGCCCAAACACCTACTGTACTACTGAACTACTGTATAATCTAAGTAGATCTTGTACCTAAACTAACCACAGAGATGCCTGATCATGAAACGCTCATTTTTGTAATGATCATATGCATTTTGAACTAAAAATCTAAAAAACAATTATTAACTAAGTATCTGGCTAACATTCTGCTTTTAGACATTCTAGGAACCAGAAGGAACCTTGCATTCTGAGAGCGCAGCTTTCTAGTGGACTAATAGGGTACTATGAGCTCCATATGCTGGTGCCTGAAAAGCAGCCTATATATCTATTTTATTTTATTTTTTTTAAATCCCCTCTCGCCCCTGCGAATATATATATATATATATATATATATATATACCAGCTGAGGGCAGGAGGTGCAGAATTTTGTCTCTAATAGTTAGAATTTGATCATTAAAGAAGCTCATGAAGTCGTTACTATTGAGATCTATAGGAATACATGGCTCAGCAGAGCTGTGACTGTCTGGCTACAGTGTTTGAACAGAAACCTGGGGTTGTTCTTATTTTCCTCTATTAATGATGAGTAGTAGGCTGCTCTGTTATTACAGTGGGCCTTCCTATAGATTTTAAGACTATCTAGCCAGGCTAAACATGATTGGTCCTGAGTGCACACTTTTGTCAATTTCCTGCATTCTGAATAATATTTATTCACCAGTTTTGCCTTTTCTGCATCAATTCATGGTAAAAATGTCTTTATTTATGTGACGGAAACTCCAAATTCAACTTCCAGGTGACAATTCAAAATATAATGGAATATAATGCAGTAAGGCTCTCATGCATTCTGCGTTGCTTTGAAATATTGATTCTCCTGTAGATCAACTTTTCTTATTTAATGTTCTCCCTGTTGAGTCAATGCACATGTCAGCATGATTCTTTCGTTCTCCTCTGTCTTTTGTTTGGGGGACAACTACACAACATCTTTAGGTCCTAACTGATTAAAATGTTGATCAAATCTCGTAGAGAATGAGACGAGACCTGCTATGACACAGAATAGAAACAATAAATCACATGCTGAACATAAAGGATTACTCTTACATGTGCCATATTAAGAAACACTGTTTCACTTGTGTGCTTTTGAAAGTAGATCAATGAGCTATGTTAACACTGTGAGTCATTAGTTAAAACTGATGTTCTGAAAAGGAAATAAACAAATGTCCTAATATCTGGCTCCTCCATAGTTATCAGCCATGCAGAGATGCTTCTTTGTTTTATGGCAGATTACAACCCTTATTTTTGAGCTGTCGCCAACTACTTTTATAGAGTCATTCGTCAAAGTAAATGTCCTCTTTTACTTTTACATTATTATTGAGAAGGATGTTTTCCTTCTGGTGCTTTCTGCAGGTATTTCTGCCTCTGGAGCTGTAGAGTCTGGATCTCTGGTTGTATTAGTATAATCACATATTATTGTGATTATTATGATGTGTTTTATGTTTACATTTTATATTTTAAATCATTACCACTACCATTACTATAACTTTACCTGTCTATGTGGGACTTGCATTGTACTGCATGTTCTCGTTCTCCTGCTCTCTCTCTCTCTCTCTTTCTCTATTTAATTCAGTTCAGTTTTCTTTATTGGCATGGATGTAACAATGGCAATATTCCCAAAGCATCAGTTAATGATATTAAAATAATAATAATAAGGATATTATTACTCTTTCTCATCCCAACCAGTGGAGGCAGATGACAGCCAGAGCCTGGTTCTGGTCCTGGTTCTGGTTCTGCTCGAGGTTTCTTCCTGGTTCCTTGCCACTGTCTCCTGGTGCTGCTCATGGTGGGAATGTTGTCTCTGTAAATATAGAAAACGTCTTGACATGAAAAGTGTCCTGATATAACTTTGCTATGCTGGGTCACTATAGGCTATAAATAAAAGGGAATTGAATAAATCTATGCCTATGGGTGTGGTGGGGGGTTAGGGGTGCCATTTTTCTACCCAAGCCCTTCACACGTTTGTGCACGGGCCTGATACAGAAGGACCCCTCCTCCGAGTAACTGTGATGTAGTACTGTGTAAGGCATCAGGTCTACTTTTAATTCCAGGACGGTGTATTAAGACTTCCAGAAGACCCTCCGTCCTGTTGACGTGTTCCACATGTCCTGCTCTGCCCCTCCCCCGTCCTCACTTTTCAACCTGCTGACAAAGTATGTGAAAGTCAATCCGAGTCCTGCCGTTCGTCCAGCAGGATGTTCTTTAAACCCGGACACCGTCATGGCCGTGGTACCGAGCATCGAGGATCCACCCTTTAATCCGTGAAAACTCTTTGATTTCAAGCCTGTGATGTCGCTCCCAGTGGTGCTGCCGGGGTCCTGCTGTCCGGTTACCGGGGCTTCGCAGCTCGCAGAGCCGTCTTACCGAAATCGACCCCGCGGCTTGTCCGCCTCTTCTTGGATCGCCGGCGGGGGCTCTCGACTGCTGCTCCCCGGGCGGCCGCTGCTCTCACTGGGCTTGTTGCAGCTGCTGCTCGGCGGCTCCATGGTGGCGCTGTCCTTTGGAGCTCTGTCCCTCAGCAACTCACCCCCCATTCGAAACTCCTGTCCCTTCTGGGCAGGCTCCTCGGTAAGTCAACCACGGGCTCACATGATCACTGTAAGACGGTTAACGGTTCAGTGGTGGGAATGAGCTGTAGTGAACTACTACTGCCAGAGACATGACACTGCCAGGGACGGGACACTGTCAGGGACATGACACTGCCAGGGACGGGACACTGTCAGTGTCAGGGACATGGCACTGCCAGGGACAGGACACTGTCAGGGACATGACATGACACTGTCAGAGACATGACACTGCCAGGGACGGGACATGACACTGTCAGAGACATGACACTGTCAGGGACGGGACATTGTCAGGGCTCTGCTGTAGGAGTTAGATCTTATGTATGATGTATTTCTCTGTATTTTGAGCAGTAGTCCCTAGTAGTCAAACACTCTTCTGTTAATACCTGCAGAGCTGGAGTCTACCTTAATGGAAGACAACTGGAGTTTTATATCCTGTGTCCATTCTTTTAGTTAAACCAATGTTGTAGTCAGTGTTGGGGAGTAACTAGTTACATGTAACGGCGTTACGTAATTAAATTACTAAATAATTGTAATTCGTTACAGTTACTAAGGAAAATATGTAATTCAATTACAGTTACTAATCAAAATGTTGGTGATTACAAAGGGGTTACATCCAAATATATTCTTTGGGTAAAAGGATTATTCATTCTATTAATTTGTCCCGACAGCAGCGCCTTTCAGTGCTGGAGATTCAAAAATACTTTCCTCATGAAAACAGAAACAGGCTCTAACATTACTGTACAGTGTAAAGTTTGTTTACCAGCGGTGAAAATGCTGCCAACATCAAAATGCTCGATGTCAAACCTGAGGAAACATCTACAGGTCAGTTCCTGTAACCGCAGTCAGTCACAAAATAAAGTATCCTAGGCCGAGCTCTCGTCTCACCACCTAATGTAGCTCTATATTTAGCTCACTATCCGCCTAGTAGCTGTACATTTAGGTTTAATCTCCATTAATGACAGATTTATTGCTAGCTAGTAGCTAGCTAACAGACGCCTTTAGCAGAGCCGCACCTCCATTTATGAACGCCTGGATAGAAACTCTTAGAAGCTAACGGTGGTCCTCCTTGAATAGTGATTGTTCGCCCATGAACATTCACTTACTGTTCTTATTAAATATTGACTCAGAGAGGTCATTAGGTTGTGACAATTCTACAGGGCACCAACAGCCTAAATGATTTGATGCTAACTATGCTACATATTGTCCTTTTTGCTTTTGCTTTTTGCTAATCTGTGTTGAGAACTGTTGGGAGGTTTACACTGCCTTGTTTAAATGTATATTTTAGGACTTTTCAGCTTTATTGCCCAGTTTAAAACATTTGTTAAAGTAAAGTAATCAAATGTATTACATTATTTTAATGAAGTAATCAAAATAGTTACATTACTTATTACTTTTTAAACAGGGTAACTAGTAATCTGTAACCTATTACATTTCAAAAGTAACCTTCCCAACACTGGTTGTAGTCTACTCACCAAAGAAACTGGTAATCTGGCTCACGGGAACACCACTAAAATAAGGGACAAGACATTTGAGCAGCAGGACAGACAGGTTGAAGATCAGTTTACAGGCCTACTGTGTCTGCAGTAGTCTAGTATTCTAGAGGAAGAGAGATTACTCGATAGATCGATCGAAACAAAATTAATTGACAAATATTTTGATAATGGATTAATGTCAAACATTTTGGACTGTTTGGACAAAAGACACTAGTTGAAGACGTCACTTTGGGAAGTAGTGATGAGCATTTTTAAAAACATTTTATAGACTAAACAATGAATCAATTAATAATGAAAAACATTGTTAGTTGCAGCCCTAGATTATTCCCAACATGCTCACTTTCAGTCAGTAAAGTGGTTCAGATAATCTGGATTCATTCACAGCTTGTTGACATCTGTTTTAGGGTCTCACTTATGTAAAAAAAAACAACAACAAGAAAATCTCTATTAACACAGCTTTGAAAATAAAATGTTCAAAGGTCAGCATTTAGATACTTTGAAGTCTTTCAAGACTTGAAGCTTGATGTGTAAATTGCTAACAAGAATTGACTTGAGACCTGATTTGAGATTTGCTTTGACAAGACTTGAAACTTGGACGTGTCTCAACTGACTTGAGCTGGGTGGAATAGTACCCTAATGATTCAAAGCTGTATTCGAGAATTAACTCCTCATTAAACCATTATTGCCTTTTTCTCATTTTTATTTTTACACATTAAGATAGGAAATCTAGTAAAATGGTGGAGCAAGGCTAACATTTTCCAGCCAGGCGAAGCACATCATTTCCCAAAATGTCAACTATACCTTTAACTGGCTGTTCATCGCAGACAGATTTGTAGCCGTCATCCTTCGCAGTTCAAAACATTTCATGATCACTATTTGAATAATATGGCATTGAATAAGAATCACCATAGCAAATATGGAAGTGATGCCATGTTCTACCATCTTCTCATTCTGCTCCAGCCTCCCTAACCCCCCCTGCTCGTATTATTCATCTCCATCTGCTGAAGTAAACTAATAATTTTACTTTCAGGTCAGACTCAGTTTTTCTGAACAAACCCTTCAGTCTCACACAACTGTGCTTACATTTGCTTAACGTAACAATTTCCCAACTTTAGTTATACCCAAGAAACAAGGTCACAGCGTCTAGTCTTAACAACACAACGCCGGCCTTCAGACTGCATCAAGAAACAGAGACGTTTTACACAGCCTGAACCTCCTCACATGCGTGGCTAAGTCAGGTAACCACGACACATCGTACCTAAAAGTCATCTTTTCTACCACACCATCAGGGATAAAGCCTATCACTGTCCACATCAGCTCACTCCAGCTCACCAGTCTCTGCTGCTGGACACACAGGACGTGTGTTGTGCTACAGGATGGCAGTCATTTTGTGGGTTGCAAGTATACGTATTTATGCAGTGCATATTTTTGTATTAACAATGCCACGGTCAAAGCCTACACCCTAGCCCAGTGTGCCAAATACCCTGTGACAATCAGGGGGTCTGGTGGCAGTGGCGGTACTAAATATGTGTGAGCATGTGTATATATACATCAGCGTGACCTGCTCCGATTACACGCAAAAATTGTTGAGCATAACGAGGAACTAAAGAATTGTTAAAAAATCTAAAACCAGCAGAAGATCCACGTTTTCAATAAATCATGTTCACAAACTCACACCTTGCCAAAACTATGTGCAATGTTCCACTGAGCTGGCACAGCGTGGATACCTTCATTACCTGTTAACTGATGCACAGTTTAGACAGCGACATCATGTGTAGAATAGCAGCGAATCTCCAAAGCCCATGTTTTATGACTTTCTACATAAAACTTCCTCCGTTGGATAAATAATTATAATAAAGGACATTAATCTTTTTCATATTAGGAGACGAGCAGAATGGACACAGTCAGAAAGTCTTCCAGCGCCGCAGAATTACAACCAGCACCGGTAAAAATTAGATTTTGCTGTCTTTAGGGGGTCCTTGTTGTTAATCAGGGGGTATTTGGCACACTACACTGGCCCGACTGCCCTGGCACTCCTCTGCCTCTGGATGTTTAGCCGTCCCATCACTCAGAAGACCCTGTGGTCGCTAATCTCACCATTCTCTGTTCTGGCTCCACACTGATAGAATGAAGTCAGGTCAGCAGAGTTACTGTCCATCTTCTGCAGTGCTAGCTCTTGTTTATGTCTCATTTCTAAAAAAAAAAGATCTCTAAGCACTTGTTACTGTATCGCTGAACATACTTTTAGTTATTTGTTTAAAGAGATACACTCCCAATTTTGGATGAAATCAAGCGCTTGCTCTTGCACATGGTTTGAATGCACTTATTGTAAGTCAGCAAAAGTCTGACAAATGAATGTGATGTAATATAAAGCTCTTTAGACAGATTTGGATAACTCAGACTGCTTAAGCCTCATATTAGCTTTAGCTTCAGATCATTCCAGGGTTAGTCTCTGCACTGTGTGGTCTTTCAGGATGTCCACACAATGTAAACTTGGCATCTGGAAAAGCTCTTCACAAAAGTAGGAAATGGCTCCGTGAATGACTCCTCTTTTGAGAAGTGAGCTACTGGATAGGGATTTCATGAAAACCGACTTTGAGGAGCAAACAGAGCTGTTACATCCAACACTTAAAGTAACTACAACATACCATATTTTCCCAAATAAAAGCCAGTAATCAATTGCACGGGGTCATCAAAAAACTAATAAAGGCCAGACCCAAAGGCTGGGGAAAAAACAGGGTGGACAAACTCCTGGTGTCTGGTATTTAATATGCATGCCAACTAAGCATAATGTATTCCCATTATTTTCATCACTTTAATTGAATAAATTCTGCATTCTAATATTGCTGTTTTCAACACTGTTGTTCTGGATCACTCATCTAAAGAGTTATTATCCTGTTTCAGTCACTGTGGGCGTATGAGTGTGTTATTGACATTATTGACTCAGAGTTCTTATCAGGTTTAGTCCTTAAAACAGATAAAGTTATTATTGTAGGTGATTTTAATATTCATGTGGATGTAGAAAATTATAGCCTTAGTGCTTCATTTATCTCATTATTAGATTCGATTGGCTTCTATCAGAGTGTACATAAACCCACTCACTGTTTTAACCACATTGTTGACCTTGTTCTCATCTATGGCACAGACATTGAACATCTAATAGTCTTTCCACAGAATCCTCTCTTATCTGACCATTATTTAATTACTTTTGAATTCCTATTACTGGACTACACACCACTGGGCAAACATTCCTACACTAGATGTCTGTCTGACACAGCTGTAGCTAAATTTAAGGAAATGATTCTATTGGCATTTAATCCAATACCGTGTCTCAATATAACAGATGACTCCTATAGTAACTTTAGTCCCTCCCAGATTTATCATGTTGTTGATAGTGCTGCAGGCTCACTGAGAATGACACTCGACTCAAATTAAAACAACACCATCTGTAATGCCAGAGCAGCCTACTACTCATCCTTAATAGAGGAAAATAAGAACAACCCCAGGTTTCTGTTCAGCACTGTAGCCAGGCTGACAGACAGTCACAGCTCTGTTGAGCCATGTATTCCTATAGATCTCAGTAGTAATGACTTCATGAGCTTCTTTATTGATCAAATTCTAACTATAAGAGACAAAATTCAGCCCCTCCTGCCCTCAGCTGGTACTGACTTATCTTGAAACAGGGATCTTAGAAACAACTGTAAAACCTGATATACATTTAGACTGCTTTTCTCCCATCAACCTAAATCAACTAACTTCAGTGATTTCTTCATCAAAGACATCAACATGTCTGTTAGACCCTATCCCAACTAGGCTGCTTAAAGATGTTTTACCATTAGTTAGCACTTCTTTACTAGATATGATCAATGTGTCTTTATTTAAAGGCTATGTGCCACAATCCTTTAAAGTAGCTGAAATTAAACCTCTTCTTAAAAAGCCCACTCTTGATCCAAGGGTTCTATCAAATTATCGACCTATATCTAACCCTCCTTTTCTTTCCAAGATCCTTGAGAAAGCAGTCACCAATCAGTTGTGTACCTACTAGGTACACCTGAAGAGACTGAGCCATACACAGATGTAACTTTCCACCCCGCAGTAACGGACGTACTGGTCTAAATCAGGGTGATAACAAATCACATTTGGGTGGGGCCTGATGGCAAGCCCGGATTGCCACATGTTCTCTTTAACCATTATGCCAAATTGGTGCATGAAAGAGAGATCACATGGGCAAAGAGGGGATGTGTGCTGCCATCAACTCTGCATGGTACACCAGAGGTTTCTCATTGATTGCTCAAGATTTTTGCTGAAAATTTATGATTTGTGCAGCTAACAATGCCTCAGGGGCTATGCACATGCCACCTGCAGGACACCCAACACCAGACAAACCATTTGATCATATAATGATGGATTTTATTCAGCTAACACCATGTGAAGGAAAGAAATGTTGCTGGGAGTTTGTTGACATGTTCAGTAAGTGGGTTGAGGTTTTCACTTCTGCCAAGATGCAAAGGCAGTGGCAAAAGCTCTTCTGACTGAAATTATTCCACGCTGGGGAACACCAAGTGTAATCAGTAGTGATAACGGATCAGTGTTTGTGAACGAAGCCTTACAGGATGTTATACATTATTTGGGTTTTGACATATGACACCATTGTTTTTATCATCCCCAGAGTACAGGTGCTGTGGAAAGCACAATCAAATTATAATAATAATTTCAATACAATAATTCTTTGCCTCCGTGGTCTCATTGTCAGGTTCTGATGGTCAAACAGCCTTTGCCGACCACTGAGGCAGGCATCCTCCTTTTCAGAGTATGAGCTTAGACAGCAACACCAGAGCAACTCATCTCCGAAAATAAAACGCACTGGTGAGGCAGTGGAAACAAAGCTAAACTAACTATTTCAGAAACAAAAGGCCTAAGTCTAACAAAGGTTACAGCAATTCACTCACTCACTCACTCACTCACTCACTCACTCACTCACTCACTCACTCACTCACTCACTCACTCACTCACTCACTCACTCACTCACTCACTCACTCACTCACTCAGGGCCGGGGGTAATCGGTGCAACATGAAGAGACGATTTGGCGCAGAATACAGGAGAGGCAGCCCTTAAATAACCTGTGAAACAGGTGAGGACGATTCCGTCTAATGACAGGAAATGAGGAAAGCTTGGGGAGGACGTGAAAACCAAAGTAAAACAGGAAACCACTAAACACTGACCCCAGCATCAAGCTTCAACATAAGGTGCGGGACGTGACAAACTTGTTTTGGAAACAGTCTGATCTGTGTTCTTATCCCTAAACGTGCTTGAAAACTCGAGTTTGGCGATAATGCGGATCTGACAATTGCTTGGAGAACGGGACGGGGTGGGAAAAAAAAATAGCGCCACCTACAGTTTTCAAATCCAAAGCCCCCTCCTTTAACTTTGACCTAGATTCACCAAAATCTGTGTGCTGATGTGTCTTGCCCTGACTTAGATTTAAGCCGCTTGGACCCCTACTC
>JAVQJD010004726.1:0-11044 GCA_036023655.1 Nannoperca australis
GTGAAGGAGAGGTCATGGGAGATGGATGGAGAAGCAGGGATGACGAGGAGTTCTGTCTTAGCGAGGTTCAGCTGGAGGTGATGTTTGGTCATCTAGGCGGAGATGTCTGCTAGACAAGCCTCTATCCGTGTTGAGACGCCAAGGTCGTCTGGAGGGAACGAGAGGTGGAGTTGTATGTCATCAGCGTAGCAGTGGTAGGAGAAACCGTGCGAGGTGAGGATTGGACCAAGTATGGGGGTGTACAGGGAGAATCAGAATCAGAAATACTTTATTAATCCCAGAAGGGAAATTGCTTTTTGATTTAGTTACAATGCTCAATAAAGTTATTGAAAAAAGAATAATAAACAGTAGAAAATTAGAGGGTGTAGAAGTGTAGAGGGTGTAGAATGTAGAGGGTCCGAATATGGTTGGACCAGGGGCCGGAGCTGCTCCAGGACGAGTCTTTCCAGGGCCTTCATGATGTGGGAGGTCTCTGCCACAGGTCTGTAGTCCTTGGCTCCACTGGGGCGTGGAGTCTTGGAACAGGGACCCTCTGCAGACTGCTGCTGAAGACATGCTGCAGTACTCCACAAAGCTGAGAGGCACAGACAACTCGTCCGTTGTCTCTCTCTGGACTCTCTCCTTCGCTGGTTTTTCTTTCCCCTGCAGCCTCGGTGTGTTTCTCTCCAGATCTCCTGCGGGATGTCCGCAGATCTGGTCACCATGGCTGGCTTAAGTCCAATCAGCTGATCCCGGGTGTAAACAAAAGAGGCCGTGAAGTTGTTGTTGCGCTCAGCTGACTGCAAGTGAAAGCACCTCCAGAGCAACAGAAACACCAAAAACCTCTCCACCAGCACATGTGTGGAGGCCACGACACCAACAAGTTAACACCAAACAAAAAACCCATAAGTACAAAGTTAAACAACAACAAAATTTAAAAGAGCAAATAAGACGAGCGGAGCAACCGTATCAGGCAGCACGCACTTACAAGCGCTTGCGCAAATAAATGCATATAGCATAAAGCTTTATTTAGCATAAAGACTAGAAAAGTCATGGTTTTAGTTAGTCTAAAGTCTCTGCTGGTATACTGGAAAAATGTTTATTATTATTATTATTATTATTATTATTAACTTTCTCAAGTAATCTATAAGGCTAAAGCAGGGGCCTCCTAGGAAGAGTTGGGGGCCCTACAAACAATGTGTTAAATGCATATAAAGTGCCCACAGATTGTAAACAACGAACAAGTAACACTTAGCTACTCTTAACTTTTGTTTTTATCCTTGCTTTGCAGTTGCAGTTATCATTAGTGACAGATGAATAATTCAGATTTATTGAATTGTTAAAATTGTGCTTTTTTTTGTTGTTCATAGGTGTGGACATGTGGAGGCAGTATAGAAGTAGTTCCATGCTCCAAGATCGCCCACATCGAGAGATCCCACAAGCCCTACATGCCTGACCTGAGCACGGCCATGAAGAGGAACGCGCTGAGGGTGGCGGCAGTGTGGATGGATGAATACAAACACAACGTCAACTTGGCTTGGAACTTGCCATTTGAGGTACTACTATAAATGTAGCCATAAAGAACAAAATGATGATGATCTGTGATCCATGCATGATTCTACAGGCAGGAAGGACATTTAAGGGTTCACAATAAAAAAAAAAAGTTTAATGAGTCTTTATTTAGTTATGAATGCATTTACTGCCTCTTAGCTGTTAAACCAAAGGGGAGTCGTTTGTATGTCTTCAGTTACAAAATGACAAACAAATCACGTCATATTCTTTGCCTCTGCAGAATCACGGAATTGACATTGGGGATATCTCTGAGAGGAAGGAACTCAGAAAAAGGTTGAACTGTAAACCTTTCAAGTGGTACCTGGAAAATGTGTATCCCAAGTTGGATCCCTGGGACAACCTAGTTGCCTTTGGGGGAGTGAGTTTAGTTTACTCTAACCCTTTGAATGTGTGGTAGAGGTACTGTAGGGTGTGTGCCACATGCATTGCAACATTTAATTGTTTGTTTAAATAACTTGCTTCTACCTGCCATAGTGTTTGCTACAATATCACTGGGTTTGACAAAATGATCAACTCCCCCGCTTTCAGATAAAGAATCTCGATGCTGACATGTGCTTAGACCAAGGCCCAGTGCCAGGTCATACACCCATCGCCTTCCATTGTTACTACTACGGACCTCAAGTAAGTAAAATGGCTAAAAACAGTAACCATAAATATCATCTATTTGTGCTTTTGGCTTTTTTTTAACTGCCCAATCTGCTTGCGGAATATTTTATATTTTTTAGATCGCCTATTACCAAAAAACTGGTGAGGTGTACATCGGGATAAAGTCCCACAGGTACAATGACAACCGGTGTTTGAGTGACGTTGGCAATAAAGAAGCTGAGCCTGGCCTTTACAACTGCAGAGAGGCCATGCAGAAAGGAATGGGGATTCACTGGGACTTCAGTCAGGTACTTCAAGATAAACTATTATGAAAACCAGTATATAAAAGTCTGAAAAGAGATGTGGCCAAGAAAGGTTTTATTTCAGTACAGCACTTAGTCTGTGTGGCTCACCCTTTGAAATAAGAGGGTGGGTGAGTTTAGGGTGACTCATAACTTAAAATATTGACTGTGGCTGCCTGAATATTATGATGGCATACTGTGCATCAGCATTCTTGACACTTACTGTCTTTTCCAGGGCAAAGAAATGAAGAACAAACAGACAAACAGATGTCTGGAGATTAAAAACGGCAAACTTTTAATACAGGAATGCTCAGGCCAAAGATGGGAAATTCAAAACATAATTAAGGCCTTTTGATGTGTGTGTGTGTGAATATTTTTCCATCAGATGCATGGTAATTTGGTTATTTACTCTAACATTCTAAACTTAAGTGTTCATTTCCCTTTGGATCAGGTAAAAAATAACTTATTTGGGAATAACAGTCCGATCAGTGTATTTTAATACAAACCTCTTTAAAAACCATCATTACATTAAACCAGGCCCGTAATCCTGTATTAGTTATCATACATACCCACCATTACATAATATAGAAATACAAGTTAATACTTTTTACTCCCTTCAATGTTTTCACTCAGTCACCAAATTCATTTTGTTGTACAGAGCAGCCGCTGTCATACATCAAACAAAATACTGAGATCCATTTGCTATGACTGTTGTTGAGCATTCAAAGTACTTTTGGTAAGAGTTCATTGTAAGAGGAATAACAAATGAAATCTAACTTCAAGGTTTTAGTTTTATAGCAATTGTCCAACGACTACGAATGCTGCTACATTTGGAAGCTTTTTTCATGTCATTCTTTCAGCGCTGTGGGCGAATGTCAGGTTTGTGTATGTAGGAAAAACTAAATGAAGTACAGGTCAGTTAAGGCAGAAAAACTGTGGATTGAGAAAATAACAAGAGTTCATAAATGAGTCTAAACATCAGCGTGTTTTCCTGAAGTGACATGGTGTAACCATTGTACAGGGTTCTTGAGTCATGTAGAACTGGATAGCCAAGCCGCCTACTACAAAGAAATGGTTTAAATCTCCTGTACTTTATTTGATTGTTTAAAATGTGCATTTTTATTGACGATTGTTCACATAGGATATTTTAAATACTTTTTAAACAAAACCATTGAGGATTGCTTATGTAATCCTGCGGACTTCTGTAAGGAACAACTTGTTGAAAGGTAAATTAACTTGTTTGTTCAACACTATTTAAATTTGAAATGCTTTTGTGCTTTTTTTACAAGACATCTAATGACTTACAGGTCACTGTTGTACACTTGACTAACAAAAAGAAAAGCACAATTGTACATTACGTACTTAGCTCAGTGGTTATATAACATGTATTGAGGTATTGGTATTGTCAGTTCTCTTGGATCTAATCTTTACACGATGTACAGTAAGAGGTGTGGTTTGACTGGGTGTTTTTTTTGTATACGGTCTTTATCAATCGATGTTCCACTTATCACGAATTGATAGTACCTTTTTGAGGAACTTTTTTTTGTATTCTGTGTATTTAATTACTTTTAATGTATAAAGATAAAGGATCTTGGTGTTTTCTAATGGCTTGTTGAACTATATAATAACCTATAGCCTCAGCTCTGCTAGGCTATAGGTTATTATATAGTTCAACATAGGCCACATTTTTCATGGATCTACATGGATTTACAGACCATGGGGGTGGGCAGTTAGATTGGTATATTAAACCTCAGTGAATGCTAACAAAGTTTTTTTATTTTTATTTTTTTTTTACTATTTAGAAATAAAATGCATTTGTACAAGTACTTGATGTTTGAATTCTTTTTTAAATTTTTTTTACTAGAAGTTCTAGTCTTAACGCTTCTAAAAGCTGCCTGGTTGCTCAACACGTGTGTTATAAGGGTTAAGTACTACTATAATATAACCACCTCAACGAACAAACTTTAAAGAAACCTTCAATTAACATTTTTAGCCTACTTTTGGTGTCAAGTGTGTTTTTTAATTGGCTATTGTACAGGGCGTCAATGTCACTCAGCCAGTCCGAGACACGTGGGTCGGAAAAACCCGGAAAAACCCGACATCTAACGAAGGCTTGTGACGATGGTTTCTTAGCAACCAGTGTGTTTGAAACGTAAGTTTCTCGGAGAGAGGTCCGTTTTCACAGCAAGTATACGACAAACACTACAATACAGTTTGTCATTCAAAATGTTTAATATGGAAGTTCTCTCAGACCGCATCGCCAGGACACGTGTGCAGAGGCGTCGCAACAAGGAGGCGGAAAGACAAGATAGGATTTTTAATGACAAAGCGAGGACGATCGGGGTAAGTTTGTGTTTGTGTGCCTGTGAGAGGATGCTGACCACGTGACGCTGGTGTGGCTGCACACTGACCGTGCTGTGTTCCCGTTAGGTTGACAAGGAGGCCCTCGACATGCAAGTGAAGGAGAAGAAGCAACAAGAAGAGGCAGAAAAAGAGAAGCAAAACGCATGCGGTGAGTTAAAGGTCGTTCCTTCATGTTACCCTTTTTTTTTTTTTTTTTTACTAACGTCATACATAATAGTCAGAGACGCGAGAAAACATTGATTCAGTCATAACTTCTTTAAACATCGAGTACATTTAAGCAACTGACGTGCATTTTTTTATTGTTGCAAATTAAAAAGATTTAAAACAACATTCACTTCACTTCACAAAGTAGATGAAATGAAACGGCATAAAATGACCCGGACCCCGGAAGCCTTTGCTTTTATTTATTGCCAGTATTATTGTTACTACCACTATGTTGTATATAATGGCAGCTGCGTGTCCAAATTCATAATGTCTAATGAAGGTGTGTGTGTGTGTGTGTGTGTGTTCTCCATAGATGCTGATGTGCTCCATACCAGCAAAGTAGCTTGCCTTCTCCACAGTAGACAAGTGAAGGAGACGTGTGCAATGGAAAAGGCCCTCGTTAACTACCGGCATCAGAGCCAGCAGCCTCGGAGCCGGCGAGAGTTTGACCTGAATGACCCAGACCGCTGTAGAAAGACAGACCTAGCTGATGCACAGATGATGCCCCCGGGCCTGCTGGGCGAGGACCCGGACAGTGAAAGCAGACGGCAGAGACAGAGGGAGCAGCTCAGAGAGTGGCTGATCCAGCAGCAGATTGAGAAAGCAGCAGAAAGACGTCAACGAAAGCTGGAAGGTACTGTGGGCTCGAACAAGTTCACGCAGACACGCGACAAAACACGAGCTCACTTCATCTTCTCTGGTGTTCTTCAGAGCAGCGCTATGACCAGAGCAGAGTAGAAATGGACAGCAAAGCTGTGCAGCTTCAGAGCGTTGAGATGGAGAGGAGAAAAGCAGCAGCCATTGCCACTAAAGAGTACAATCTGGCCAAGGTAAGTCATTCTGGTGTTCACTCAGACTGTCAGACGAAGGGGGTTAAACTGGGTTTGAAAACCTCTAATTAAGAATGCAACAAAGGAGGCTCACAGCTTGGAAACACACCCTGAAATGCACACATTGAAGTTAAATGTCATTCCAAGTACATGCACGAGTGCACAGAAGCGTTTTGTCTAACTTGATGTATGAAGAGAATAGATGTGACCTGACCTGGGTTGTACCAGCATTTAATGAAAAGTAAATACATGTTTTTTTATGTTCATGTGTCTTGTGGTCTTAAATTGTATGACTTATTTTTCAGTAAAAAGTGAGTAGCTTTTAGCTAATTGAAATATGTAACAAAAAGGTTAGAGGGGTGTTTTTATAGATTTTAGACACCGAAATGGAGTTGGACTTAATCTCAAGGACACTTTTCACCCCCCCCCCTCCTCCATTTTATTTATTTGTTTTTTGTTGTTTCTGTGTCTGGATGGGCAAAGATCGAAGAGAAGCGTCGCCAGGAAGAAGAGCGTGACGACGAGGACGCTCAAGCAGACACCGTGAACGGCCTGCGAGGACAGCACACGGGTGTGGAAACCAAACCCACCCTGAGCGTGGTGGGGGTGCCTGGTCTGTGTCCCAGCAGTGATGGGAGAGCCCCTCCGGAGAGCCTGCAGCAGGTCATCCAGTTCCAGAAATATCAAATAGAGGAGAAAAAGGTAAAACAGAAAAGCGAAAAGAAAGAAAGCAGTTGGTAGGAAGCTGTTCGCTGATGGTGTGTCTGTCTGTTATCTGCAGAGGATGGAACTGGAGAAAAAGCAGAATGAGGAGCAGCATGATCGCATCCGGTTGAATTCAGCTCATACAGCTCTATTGATTGAGAGGCAGCAGGCAAGGCTGAACAAGCAGCTGAGACGGCAGCTGGACAACACCAACGTCAAACTGGCCGAAACACTCAAACAACAGTCAGTGAAGTTAAGAACAGACATGTTCACGCAGGTGTGCCCACAGGTTACATTCAAATTCCAGCTCACTCTGTGCTTCTCAACTGGTGTCATTTTAAGGAAACCGGATATTGAAAGAGGATGCATTGATGACAGCTTCTTCTCCAGTTTCAACACCTGCAGCAGATGACCGATGACTGACGGCTGGCTCGTTACAGCGGCTACGTAGCCATGATGGTGCTACATGAGTGTGAATAAACTGAACCACACAGTAAACCAGCAGTTAATCATGTCATTTAATTTCAGCAGTTCACAACATTTACATACTGTATGTCTGGAAGATGCAGACATCGAAGTTCAAATTAATCTTGGCTATTGCTTCAAAAGATAGCCTGAGAGAGACTTTTTTCTTTATTTTCAGAGACAACATAAAACAAGCCTGCAT
This sequence comes from Nannoperca australis, assembly GCA_036023655.1. NCBI lineage: Eukaryota > Metazoa > Chordata > Actinopteri > Centrarchiformes > Percichthyidae > Nannoperca > Nannoperca australis. Next base: position 7,209 of record JAVQJD010004726.1, read on the forward strand.
GAGCAACTGTCAACTGTGCCCGTTTTATATATCCATGATAGCTTAAAAAACTACTACATTCAAGTAAAACATATATAAAGCTGTCTACTATAGTGTCCTTCAAGCATACTGTTTCAAAGCCCACAGGATTTAACGTCCATTTGCAAAAACAAACCACAAACACCACAAAGAGAAATCGAACACAGTAACAGTGCTGTCAGGCACTGTCCCAACACTCAGGCAAACCTGAGTCTTTAAAGTGCAAATGTATTAAATGTTCTTAATAAAACTAGACATTACAAGGTGCCTTTGATTTTTATTTCTTAAGTGTAGTTCAGGTTATTGCCCTGAATTGTAGGACATAGCTGGGGCCTGTTTCACGCTGGCCAGTACTGTGTACAGCCAACTCCACTTTGTGGCAACAATAGGCCTTTTTTCACAGCAGATACAACTTGTCATAGTAGGAAAGACAGTTTCCAAGTTCCAATTTATCATTTGCCTTTGCTACAAAAAGGCATTATTTTCTGAAAAGAAGCATTAAGGCATTTGAATTTATTTCTAAAGAGCATTTTCAGAGACAAACTTATCCCATCTTCTCTGCCACAGAGCCAGGGCTTTCTCCTGCTGCTTTGGAGACAAAGAACTATACCTGAAAGATAGACAGGGACGTGTCAGAGAGCATTTGCACACAATTCAACAGTCATTTGTTAATCACAGCTGAACCTCACCTGATAGAGTTCATGGCCAGCTCTTTGAGGGAACCTAGATTTGATCTAACCCCACCAAAGCCCACAAAAGCTTCGTAGAAGTCGTAAGAGAGTCCAGAGGCACCGAACATGGCGGGGTCATCAGAACTGATGACGATCGGATGGTTCTCCGATATCATCGCAGCTGCCGGGTGGTTCCGCATATCATTAACTAGCTTCAACACCTGAATGAGGAGTAGGAAAGGAGATATTTGTTAACAAGACGCAAGATCGATTCAATTACAGCCGTGTTTCATAGGATTTGAAGTATTACACTCTAGTAGCTGGATAAAGTATGCGTTTTTATTATTTATTTTTATTATTAGTGTACCTGGTTAGAGATGGGGCACACCTCCACAGCCACCCCTCTCTTCCTGGATATCTCTTTGGCCACTGGGTGGCGAAGCAGAGCAAATCCATGGCCAATACGAGAAGTGTTGAACAAAAGAGCATCCAACACGTTCTGGTCTACCTCTGTGCCCTCGAGGTCTACGTGTGGTAGAGTGAAATCAAAATGGGTTATTCTGGGATGTTTTCACAACACCAGTGTGTAATGGTTCTTAAACTACTAATTCCACTGTTGGATACATTTCTTTGGTTTTGCAACAATTTGGAATGGGACAAATAGAATAAGACAACTGTGAATACTGTGGATTCTTTGATAGATATAATGCTTATAATGGCATAAACACATGCCACCTTATTTTTGCTTTAGGGCTCTAACACTGTCAACAGTGTGAACGTGGATGTACGTCTTCATTCAACTACAAGGCATGGTTATCTACTGTTCTGTGTATGTGATAAATAAAACATTCAACATTCATTTGTCCATCACTAAGAACTCAACTAAGACAAACAAACATGCATCTTCAATGATATTTGTTTAATAGGTCCCCCTTGGGACCTTCCTGTGTGACACTCCCATAGCAGCCTGTTTTTGCTAAGAATTGACCCTTTAGTTACACATGTAATACTGATGAGCTCACCAGTCTCTCCAGCGTGGAAAAAGAAGGTAAGCGTCACCCCTCTCTCTGCTGGCAGTGACAAGGCGTCTCTAAAGTACCACAGGGGTCTGCCTCTGTCCTCGCGGCCCACCTGTATTATTACATTAGACATGTTCAAGTCCTTTTTGCTAAGACTCTTTGCTCCCACCGACACGTCTGTTGGTGCTCGACTCTATTCACACAATAACTGCCATTGCTTCTCACCAGGTCAAAACCAGCCATGAAATCTGGGAAGTCTCTCTGCAGTGCCACAGCCTCCTCCACAGCTTCGGTCATCATGGATGTGTTGACTCCCCTGAAACACACACATGTGTGCGATCAATGAATATCAACAACCTCTCATGTGTTCTAGTTTCCAACTGATAAGTAAAGTCCTTTGTGAGAGTGGTCACCTGTGGACTGTGAAGATGATTCTTGTTCCAAAGAAGTCTGGGTGCTCTGCTGCGAACTGTCTGGTGACCTCCTGATAGGTCTTCAGAGTCCAGGCTCGGTCGTGAGTGCTGCCGTCCAACTCGTAGATCTGAGTACCAAAATACATTTATAAATAAAACAACTTCAGAAAAATGATAAATAAACAGACTAATAAATGCACTGAACTCTTTGGGCACCAGAGTACCTCTGGGAGTAAAGCCCGCAGTTCCAGATACATGACGTTGTCCATGTAGAACTGGGTGAGGCCTTGATAGTAGTAGTCCCTGAACACAGGAGCGTATGTGACCAGACCCCACAGCGCAAGGAAGGCCTGTTCAAACCTATCCCACACCACATCCTGACTGGGGTACACCTTTTCTGGGTCCTGACTGGTGAAGAGCGTCAGATTGCCCATGATGCTGAGAGGGAACATATGAAGACATGTTTGTAATCAGATTATCGGTGTCATTTTGGGTACATTTATCACTGCCGACAACATTTATTTAACATTTCAGCATAGAAGATCTGTAGATCATAGAAGATTTGTACACTTAAAATTCAAGCACTTTCAAGGAACCTAAACCAAAAATGTCTTTCAAAGCCTCTATCATCGCATTTAAATTGTTACTTACGTGAAAGAACTCGTTCCATTTATTAATTTAGCACTCAGTAGCAGGAAATGACTTCTTCATAATGAAGCAAAACAAGCATTGATCTCCATAACTACTTACTTTGTGTGGACATAGTGATAACTTAGAGGAGCACTTGAAGTCATTGGTAGAAACCGGAGAGAAAACACTGGCAATGTGTTTAATGTGCATTTTATAGTACAATAAATTAGCATTAACTCATCTCTTATTTCAGGGACCTTTCCCTCTGCTTTCAAACAGGCCTGTGTCACACCACTACTCAAAAAAAACATCTCTCAACCCATCCCTCCTCCAGAACTGCAGACCAGTATCTCTGTTACCATTTCTATCCAAAACACTAAAACGTGCCGTTTTTAACCAACTGTCTTTTTTCTTAAAACAGAACAACCTCCTCGACCCCAACCAATCAGGCTTCAAACCCGTCACTCCACAGAAACTACCCTCCTGTCGGTCACTGATGCCCTCCAGTCTGCCAGAGCTGCGGGGAGATCTTCTGTTGTCATCCTGCTCGACCTATCTGCAGCATTTGACACAGTCAACCATCAGATCCTGCTCACAACTCTTCTGGACCTGGGCATCACCGGTACTGCACTCCAGTGGATCTCCTCCTACCTCGAGGGTAGATCCTACCAGGTCTCCTGGAGAGGTCATGTGTCTGACCCTCGGCCCCTATCGACAGGCGTGCCGCAGGGCTCAGTCCTTGGCCCCCTCCTCTTCTCCCTTTACACCACCACACTTGGACCAATCATCAGCTCGCACGGGTTCTCCTACCACTGTTACACTGATGACACACAACTCCACCTCTCGTTCCCTCCGTCTGACCTCGGCATCTCAACACGGATAGAGGCTTGTCTAGCAGACATCTTCGCCTGGATGACCAAACATCACCTCCAGCTGAACCTCGCTAAGACACTCGCTAAGACAACTCCTCGTCATCCCTGCTTCTCCATCTATCTCCCACGACATCTCCTTCACCCTGGACTCCACGTCGGTCGTTCCATCGCCCTCGGCCAGGAATCTTGGGGTCATCATCGACAACAAGCTCA
>JAVQJD010004727.1:0-18106 GCA_036023655.1 Nannoperca australis
ATGTCTTGACTCTATTTTCTATTCATTTCACAACGTATGGTGGTGAATAAGTGTGACTTTTCATGGAAAACACAAAATTGTTTGGGTGACCCCAAACTTTTGAACGGTAGTGTAAGTGGGGGGAAAAATTCAGCAATATTTTGTAGAATAAGTAAACAGCCAGTGGGATCTAAAGTGGCCGTTCACATAGAAACGGGATGTTTGTGCATCAAGTGAAGCAACCCTTTCAGTTTCAGTCTCTTTATGCATCCTAGGTTTTCACTGGAGTCGTTATAGTTACATAGCATCAGATAGATAAATGTATCGTAAAAGAAACTCGAGTTGTGCACAGGGGAAACATAGCTGCAGTGTGTGGGTGTTGGGTCCCTCAAAGTATTATTGATTAGTATTGGGGTAAATACACCTAAATACCTTTTTTGTTTTGCAGGTGTGGGAAATGACAACGAGGGAGTGCTGGTACTTGGGGCAACAAACATCCCGTGGACCCTAGACTCAGCCATCAGGAGAAGGTAATTATTATTTTTATTATTAATTGTTATTACTTTATGACCGTTGTCGGTATCAACTGTATGTTGTTACTCACCTGTGCTCTCTGTACACCAATAATACTCTCAGATTTGAGAAGAGGATCTACATCCCGCTGCCTGAAGAGCATGCCCGCTCCTTCATGGTAAAGCTCAATCTGGGCTCGACACCCAACAGTATCACAGAGTCTGACTTTATCACTCTGGGAAAGAAGACAGATGGATACTCCGGAGCAGATATCAGTGTCATTGTCCGAGACGCTCTAATGCAGCCTATTCGAAAGGTCCAGTCAGCAACCCACTTCAAACGGGTATGTTTTTTTTTTTATATATATTTCTTTATGTGTCAGTGTAATATGTTGCAGTTGACTAATTGTCACTTTTGTTTCCTTTTTATTTAAATAAGGTACGAGGTCCATCAAGATCTGACCCCAACATTGTTGTAGAAGACCTCTTGAGTCCTTGCTCACCCGGCGATCCCAACGCGATTGAAATGACATGGATGGAGGTCCCTGGGGAGAAGCTACTGGAACCGATAGTATGCATGGTAAGGATGTAAATATATTAGATGGCATTATAAATGCACACTGGAGCCCTCAATTTAATATCAAATAATTTTTTTTTGTCTTTTCAGTCAGACATGGTGAGGTCTCTGGCCAACACAAAGCCAACAGTCAATGAACAAGATCTGGACAAACTGAAAAAATTCACAGAGGACTTTGGGCAGGAAGGCTAGATGGGATGATTGAGCCAAGCCAAACCAAAGCAAAGGAATTGTGATTGTCTTTCTTTACTGTCCTTGTCCTGTTTTTCTCTCTCTGTCTCATCATGATTGTTCACCAGGCCTCGTGGTTTATCGTACTTGGGCAGTAATGCTGTTTTGCCAATCTGATAACCAGAAGAAGAAGGGTGGAAGAACTAGTTTTATTTGATATTCACCATTGTCCAAAGAAGATTAAAGACTTCCCATCCTCAGCTTACCTGATAAAAAAATCAATATGACATAGGGAATTAAGAGGGTTGTTTGACTTACGCATGATGAGCAGAATTCCCAAGCAACTTAAGGAAACTAACGGCAGACGTGCACACAGTTATTGCAAAATACGCTATTGAAATCAAGATAATTTATTTTCAGTTAGGAAGAGCTCTTGTGTCCTTATTTTCCAGTCGGAATACGTCTCACTAGACTAATAAATACCCGGTATATATTCTCTATTTTATATTAAGGAAAAACAAGCATTTTATAGTATATACTGTAATTTGTGAAACGTATAAATCCTGGGCTGGGGGAGTAAAGCGGGGCATGAGTTCATAGGATTTGTTGTGCTGAAATGTGTCATTGTTGTCTCGAGGTGGTGGACTTTTAGAGTTTTGAGACATACTCAGGATGAGAGCTGCATTACGCCCTGTGGAAAATGTGGATTGTTTATCCAGTTCCCTAACAAATGACAATTGTATTTTTTTTACTCATTTGTCATTTGAATTAAACACGGCTATTAGGGTGGATCACCAATGGTGCCAGACCAGCATTATTTTAGAAGATTGCATGGACTCAATAGCTTTGAATTGCTTTATCACTCAGCTCATGTTGGTTTTTTCACAATCTACTGTACATATTTTTCATTACTATACACAGGCTTTGCTGAGTTTCCTAAATACAAACTGCAAAAAATTAGGCCTTATATTAAAATAAAGTCACATTGCAAATTTTGAAAAAGTGAGGAGTTGAAGTTGGACACTGATGGCTCAGGTGGAGAGATCATCTCCTCGAATACTGAATACTTACAACATAAGAATGCATCTCCAACCATGAGCTATATGTAGCCATAAGTGGCAGTGTGCACCATGTGCCTTCTAGAAAAGCTGCAAGATTATTTTTTATTGGTTTATGTCTAAATTGTCATACTACTTATATATCCAGTGCTTTGTCACTACAACTAAGACGTGTATAATATTGCACATTTCATGTAAGCTCTTTAAGAGATTGTACTACAACTGTACTCTTTTGCTCCTATGGTGTGAAACTGTCTCTTTTGAGTTTTGATGGGGAACATCTCTTATTTTACTGTAAATGTCTATACATATACCCGACTCTTGAGCCTTTTCTTTTGTGGAGAGGTCACCCTTGAATAAGATTTTCTGTTTTTCGGTTCTGCAATGTAAATAAATGTTATAGCTACATCAAGAAAAGCTGTTTACTTTTTTTTGGTATCAAATTCACGACTTGTTATTTTCAATGATTTACAATAGAGCTGTAGGTTAATAAATAAAGGTTTCAAAAATGTAAAATAGCTAGTTTTTATTGTCTCACCAGTCTGCATAACTGGTGGGTGGGTGTGAAGCAGGTGTGTACGTAACTGAAAACGGATACGACGAAGGATGAGGCGGAGCACTGCATTGTGGGAGTTGTTGTTAATGCACATTCAAGCATCGTTGGGATTCATAAAAGCACGTTCCCTTGCGAACTACAAGTACCAAGTACAACCGTTAAACGTCCGTTTACAGTGCACAGTTCGATTTGTTTTGGTTTACAGACTGCGCTTTGTCACGGAGAGCCAAGGTTCACCGTGGTACTTTAACCTGCCCGTTACACATCTCTGCCTGATTGCCTAACACTGGAACAGCTCCTCCTCCGAGACCTGTGTTTAGCCACCCCCTTTCAGCACCGTCGCCTGCCTCGTAACTCCGTTTTTGGACCCCAGAAGCTGGCCTGCTAGTTAGCAAACAAGCTAACGATTGCCAGATTTCACCCATGTCCTCTGAAGAAGGGTTGAGCTCAACGATCACGGATTGGCTTTTCATCAATTCCTGGTGGCTCCTTCTGCCATTCATCATGCTCCTCGTAGTTGCTGCCTTCATTGTTGCTTTTGTGTTGCTGTTATACATGATATCGCCTCTTATTAGCCCCAAACCTCTCAAACTGAACGGGGCCCACGTCGTGGTAAGTGCACCAGAGTGCTAACTAACGTTACTTCGCTAGTAGAGCTGTTATGGTAACGTAGCTAATGTCCACTCATTACTGTAGCTTTATAGCTAGCTTTACATTGGGTTCTAAGCTAGCTTCGTTTACGTGTTAACATTGTACTATTAGAACTAACGGTACAGTAAATGACCAGTCGTAACTATGACTAATAATTTATAATTATTTAATAAATTTACGTTACGAATTTCACCGACCATTATGAAGAGTGACACGCCCACATGATAAGTTAACATAAATTACTTTACAGTTAAAGCTAACTAACGCTAACGTCATTTTATAAGGTACACCAGGTAAAACATAATACACTTAAAACTATTGCAGCCCATCACTACTATATATCTAACTTTTATGAAGGTTTAAAATATTCCTTTTAGTTGAAACAGTTGTAGAGAGATTCTAATTCAATTTAATTACTAGTCAACTCTAAGGTTATAATGCTATACTTTTCAACTGCACCACATCTACAGCCTCCAAAATGATTATAAAGTTGAATCACCACCAGCAAAAACTATTTTTTTGCATTATAACTAGGGCTGCAACTAACAGCTATTTTGATAATGATTAATCTGTCCATTATTTCTGCGAATAATCAATGAATCGGATGAAAATGCACCAAAACATTTTTTTTTTTTTTAAATGTGTCCTTTCAAGTTGACACCATCAACACAACACACAAAACAACAACACACCTTTTACTGTTATTTAAGTGCTCCCATGCTGTAGAAGATTTTGGTCTAACTTTATTAGGTTGCATAACATGTTGGACATTTACCTGCGTCCCAGCGTGTCAGTTGCAGATCAGCTACCCTACATTTGACCTTTTGATTAATGCTCCTCTTACCCATTGACTTTTCAGGTGACAGGAGGCTCGAGTGGGATTGGGAAATGCATTGCCATTGAGTGCTACAGGCAAGGAGCATTCATCACTTTGGTGGCACGAGATGAGGTCAGCACAAATCTCATTCAACTAATCATTCCTTTGGGTCTAGCCTAGTCAACGTGTTTGTTGGTATTCCCAACTCGTTTGATGTAAAACACAGTGACACACATTCTAGAGGTGAATTTGCTCCATGTCGGGTGAAGAAGGTGCTCCACTCACGTGCAAAGTTGACTTTCTTTTGTGTTGAGCAGTTTGTCTGCATGTGAGCATTTATGTTCTGAGGGTTTGACATGTTTTCATTTAGTTTTGAAGGTGAAACCTGAAGACATTCATAAGTGTTTACGCAATATATTATAAAACTTACTTTTTTTCCCTCTTAGGCGAAATTGCTTCAAGCTAAGAAAGAGGTAGAGAAATGTGCCATCAATGACAAGCAGGTATGGGCTTCGTATTTGTTTCAGTGAAAGAAGTTACTTTTAGATATTGTTTGTAAAGCACCTGCTATGACATATGGCATAACCGCTGATGACATGTTGCATTACATTGCAGAAGATCATATATCATTTCTAATTATTCAGGTGGTGCTCTGCATATCAGTGGATGTTTCCAGTGAATATAGCCAGGTGGAAAGTGTGATAAAACAGGTAATGTTACCCTCTCAGCAACAGTGGAACATCTAAGATTCATTTAATAATTCATTGTTGAGCACTGAAGAGCCTTTTTCCTGCTTTGCAGGCTCAAGAGAAGCTGGGGCCCGTTGATATGTTAGTGAACTGCGCTGGATCATCCATTTCTGGAAAGTTTGAGGATGTGGAAGTGGATCGTTTTAAAGTAAGTACCTGGGAGTGTAACCAAGACACAGCCATAGTCTTGTTTATGTTCAGAAGCCACTAAGTTAATGTGAACAGTAGTAAAAGTAGTTTTAATTAAGAAAACATATAAATATACCCTGCTCAAATTTATTTGTGATTAAAACGTGTCAGAATAATAAGACCGTTTTATGAATTTATCATATTCTGTTTTATAAAGTTCTTTCAAGTAAGGCCATATGTTTACATGTTATAATGGGAATAATACTTAACACACTGAGAGACATGAGATTGTATGCAATATTGCTAGTTTTATCAGTTATATTGACTTCATTTACAAAATAATTATTATAAACTAATCTATTTAATCTAGACCATCATGGTAAGTTTGCAATAAGACCACAGACCTAAATATTTGTTTATATGTTCATTATTTACCAGAAAGGAGGTTTGATTGCTCTCTGGCTCTGAAGGAGATTTCGTTACTGTTAGAAAAGATTAATTAGATCTAAAATTTCCAACAGAAACTGATGGAAGTGAACTACCTGGGCAGCGTTTACCCGACACGGGCCGTCATAACCACCATGAAGGAGCGAAGAATGGGCCGCATCATGTTTGTGTCCTCCCAAGCAGGTCAGATCGGCCTGTTTGGTTACACTGCCTACTCCCCGTCCAAGTTTGCGCTGCGGGGCTTAGCAGAGTCGCTGCAGATGGAGGTGAGTTTTTGGCCTCTCGTGCCCAAATACCCCTTTTCTCAGATTTCCACTGCACACCGAGCAAACACGTGACATTGCAAGTCAACTTCACAATGCATCTAGATGTTGAGTTGCTGGTGTGAATCGTTCATACTTTGTATTGTAATAATTGTATTGCCTTAAGACCTTTCTGAACAAAATGTTATCAAGGTCAAATGGTAGGACATAATGTTCAGTTGAGTGTTGCTGTTCTTCTACTCCAGATAAAGCCATACAATATCTATGTGACTGTGGCCTACCCCCCTGACACTGACACTCCAGGACTGGCTGAGGAAAATAAGACAAAAGTAAACACCTCTATAAATAGTAAAACAATTTCACTTCCAATGCATTTCCCCATTTAAAACCACTTTCCTTATTTTTATTTCCTCTACTAGCCCCTGGAGACCAAATTAATCTCTGAAACCTCTGGAGTTTGCCAACCAGACCAAGTGGCCAAAATCATTGTTCGGGACGCAGTGGTAAGAACTGCCACTGACCCACCATGCCTCTTGTCCAAACATTAAGTAAATGATTTGTTTGAAGGTGGATCATTTGTCTCTCTTGCTCTTGTAGCAGGGGAACTTCAACAGCTCTGTGGGACCCGATGGCTACATGCTGTCAGCCCTCACCTGTGGAATGTCACCCGTCACCTCCATCACAGAAGGCCTCCAGCAGGTGAAGCCGCGCGCACGGCATTGTCACGGATGCCGAAGTAGTAGGGTTGTGCGATTTACAAGCTCTGACCTCACTTTCTCTCCTGTGCAGATTGTTACCATGGGATTGTTTCGGACCATCGCCCTCTTCTACCTGGGGAGTTTTGACAGCATTGTGCGCCGCTGCATGATTCAGAGGGAGCAGTCAAAAGCAGCTGACAAGAGGGAGTAACAGCAGCCTTACCTTCTTCACAGCCCAATGCCCCCCCCCACCTTCACCTCCATCCCATCCCCTCCTGCTGTACACAGTGCACAACTGTAGGGGGGGGGGGCAAGTTTTGAGTGCATTTCAGATATCAGCTTAACAGATGGGATGAAATGAAGTGGCAGATGTTTACTCTTTGCTTGTCTGTACCTCCTCCATAGACTTTAGTCATTTAGATCTTTCCTCTCAGCATTCCAGTGACTTTTCAGTTTCATGTGTCCACCTGTATCTTTTTGTGGGAGCAGCCTTTTTAAGAGTGAGGGCAGACTAAACATCCCACAGCAGTTTTTTAATTTATTTTGGGGGGGAGACAGCAGAAAAGCAACAGATAGCCTGTCTGACCTGTTGTGCCAAATATGGCCCAACTCTCAGCGTATTGTCCACCTTGTAAGAATTTACCACTTTTCACTAAATAATTCCCTTCCTCTACCTTTTCATACAATAAAGCTTTGCAGGCAAAGCACCTTCCTGTTTGACTGAATAACCTCTGTGTTTGAAACCAGTTGTGACCCTCAGCGATTTGTTTATGCTGTGGGATGTTTTGTTTTTGTGCTCTGTGTGTGAACCTAGCAAAGATGTGATAGAACTACTTTCAGTGATATCAGAGAGAGAGAGAGCGAGCATGTGTGATGTTTTTGATTTCTGAATTTTACTAATGCAAAAACAATTTCCAGAAAATAATAATATTCCAAAATTTGAGGCGCAGTGTTGGTGCAAAGATGTTAGGATGAACTGTGTGCATGAATGTGTGTGTGTGTGTGTGTGTGTGTGTGTGTCTTGCTGTGACTGAGCCAACCCCTGGCCTGGGGAGAGAAAAGCCATTCGATTCTATTGTCTCTGGAACCAACACACCGAATTATTTTCTCGTCATCCCGTCTTATTTCATTGAGAGAGGAAAGCAGGTACTGCGGGGTCGAAGCCATGAAGGGGGGGGGGGTAAGTTTGACCAAGTTTAATACACTTTTTTTTTTTTTTTTTTATTACATTTGTGAAAGGAAGCGTATCATTTTTACATGCGTCACTGCACAACATATTTAGCCACCCATCAGTCAAGATCCAAGTGGGATCCATAATCTTTTGGGGATGGTGCAAGTCAGGGCAGGGCAAGACTTGCTGGTTCGAGTCATGTCCCCGTTGGTCTAGTGAGGGCGCTGCAGATTTGTTTTACGTTAAGGTCAAAATAGTAGAGGGACTAGCATGGAAGTGTGAGACCTGCTGTCACACCCTGTCATGCACAGTTGGGACTTTGTAGCTCCCTAAATGACAAATATCGGGTTATTATCGGGGTATGATTTCTGTCGAGCCTTGATAAACCTTATTTACCACGTTTTCCTTATGTTTTGCATATTGAGGTAGGATTTTTTTAAAGTACAGCGTCGACTCTTGCAAGTCTTCCTTTGGTCCATCACAAACGGGGAGAATGTACTTTGATACAAAGCGTACAAATCAGAACATATTTTGAAATACACCAATATTTGAATGCCAAAATGTGTTAAGACAATTTCTGTAGATGCAATGCATTTATTTGAGATTAATTTCGATGTTGCTGCTCTGTTGATCTTAAAATTAGTTTGTTAAAGCTGTGGGGACTCATTCGAAGCCTTAAGACATGACTACTGATGGAGCTAATGCTATAAGAATGGACCTGTCCACAGAACAATGTGGCTCAACCCACATGTTGTTTACCAGTTCATTTACTATTTAATCTTTAATACTTTTCAGTGTCAAATGCCAGCTGTTTTGTGTATTTTGTCAATTTCCAGTCTTTGTATGACAAAAAGAAGCCTTACTGAGATCCAAGATATGAAAGTGAGAATGGATGACTCACATTTGATGATGTTCTCATTCGATATGGGTTAAGGGCACTCGAGATTTTCCTAATTGTACCTTTATTTCCATATAAAGTTATCTTTTACCTTGAGGTAGCAACACATAGTTGATAGAATATGTAGCCCATATAAAAGCAGTTTTGTTCTGACATTTAGTTTTGACCTTTGAAGCTATGCAAATGAAGCCTATGCTTACAGTGTGTTCGAACATGAAGTCAAGATTTAAGTTCTGTAACCGTCGCACTAGTTTCCTCTGTTCAGTGGCGTCGTCATCCGATACTTAATGAGTGTTTAAGTATTGAACATGAAAGTCATAATGCACTCTTTTGTCTCATTTTTCTTTCTTGCTTTTTTTACCTTTCTTTTTCTGCCAAAAAACTTAACACCTTCACCTTGTGTGCCATTTGAAAGAAAATGTGAAAAGTGGATCGTTTCTTTGTCTTATTTTCTTACATGATAAACTAAATAAATACCTGTGAAGAAAAACAATCTCATTTGAGTCTTAGTCCTTTTAATTGTGGGTGCTGATGGATGTCCTCTCGTTTCTTCCTAAACTGCTCTTGATGTCGGGCTGTTATCTATCTGTTATACAGCTGCGGACCTCTTTGGCTTAGACGAGGAGAGGAGACTAGATGGGGAATCAAAGAACATAGGGAAACTGTATGCAGGAACATTCATTTGGTGCTGCAAGGTTGGATCTCCATCCACAAGGGGGTGACTGGACCGCATCACAGCAACCCCCCAGCAGAACGGGACGGGCCCCGTCCTCCTCGTGAATTGACCAGGATCCTCTAAGAGCCTTCCTCGCACATGTCCCGATAAGCATTGGCGAAGTTGTCTGGATTCCAGTCAAAAAAAGATTGACGGTTTAAAGATGCAATCGTGAGAACGGGGGCTATTAAGGATTTTGGGTTTTTTTTTTGGTGCAGTTCTTCGCGTGCACTTGGAGTCTCCTGGCGCAGCCAAAGGAATTACTTTGCGTAGCTGACGTCAGGAATACCACACCAGCAGAGCGCGGCCCACTGAGATGCAGGGAGCTGCTGAGGAGGAAATGTGGAGCAATCGTGGAAGAGGACTCAGTCCGACCTTGTCTGGGTCCCGCGCCTAGTTGTGCGTAAATGCTGCTAAAATAGTTGGTGGCGTTAGAAGCCCCTTCAGGCGCGTACAACTTTGGCCCTCATTCATGTTTTTATTCGCAACACATCCACGCCTGGGTGATGTGCACAGAAATAGATCAACAGTACTCCAACCTCTTCCGCATATTGGATTTCTATGCAAAGAGAAGATCGACAATGTTCGTCAAAGGATTCGGGAAATGAAGACTGCCGCTGACACGGACGCACAATTTTTGGACTTTTGAAACGTTTTTGTGCGCAGTTTTGATCAAGGGCTTTTCTTAAACTCACGAAGCAATTCGCTCCCTGTGTGGGAGTACTCGTTGCAATTGCTTGCATTTGAATCTAAGCGAGTTTTGGATAAGCCTGCCCTGTGCGCCGTACAGTGCATACATTCGGCAATAATGCATTTTATTTAGGACAACATCTGCCCATACAAAGTGCCAAATTAAGCCGGAATGGCGAACGAGTGTAATCGCAACCTTGTGGAAAAGTATATCTGCCATAAACTCTCCAAACAGGGCTACGTGTGGGGATTTGACGATGCCCGGGATGAAGATGCTGCTAATAATGGGTCAATAGTTGTCCCTCCGCCGACTTTGGTCCGTCGGTGCCGTGAAGACAGCACCGGGCCTGACAGCGAGAGCATCCCCCACCTCTGCAAACGGCTCCCCCAGTCCGACCCGCACGCCGCCATCCACAGGGTCCTGCGCGAGGCTGGAGATGAACTTGAAAGACTGTACCAGCCGGACTTCACGGAGATGTCGCGGCAGCTGTATCTCACCTCCACCACCGCGCAGAGGAGATTCGCCGAGGTGATAGACGAACTGTTCCGGGACGGTGTGAACTGGGGCCGGATTATCGCTTTCTTCGAGTTCGGGGGCACGGTGTGCGTGGAGTGCGTGGCGAAGGAGGAGATGATATCGCAGGTGGACAACATCGCGGAGTGGATGACGGAGTATTTAAATGGACCTCTGAACAGCTGGATACAAGATAACGGGGGATGGGTAGGTCTGATTCCGTGCAGTTGAGCGCTTTGCAGTGGTGTGCCACGGGGGCGCAAAAGTCCTCCTTTGCTCTTGTTCAAGAGGTTTTAATCAGCAAATTCAGTCAAAGTAAACACGTATTACTGAGATCAAAAGGTGCATTCAGATATACTTAATATCGAAACCACAGCTGTAGTTGAGCATAAATAAAAATCAATTTCTCTATAGATGTGCCAATTACGCACGGAAGCGCGTCCTCACTAAGAGCTGCCCCAATTGGATGTTCATTGTGGCTGTTAAAACGACTTGGCCAATCAGACAGCGTGCTCTGTCACACCTCCCTACGCTCTATATAAAGCCCGCCCTGCTAACTGGAGAGCCAGTGGCAGCCACGCAGCTGTCAAGCAGAGGAGGGGGTAGTGCTGTATAATATATAAAAGGAAATGAAAGCTTAAAACATCAAACTAGAAAGTACTTAATGGCACTTTAAAACATGTATTTATTATTTGTATTTAAAGATGTATGCTCCGCAGTGCTTCAGTGCTGCTGTGATGTGATGCATTAGATCATGGCTGTAGCAGGAGGGAGGAGGCCAGACACATGTCAGCAAACAGAAAACTATTGAATTAATGTGTTTAGGCCTCTGGGCATGGCTGGACAGGACTCAGCTATTGGGGACATTTTCTGCACATCTAAGTGACACGTAAACCTCAGGTAATAATGCGGAGAGGCATGTAGACTCAGCCTTTACCTGCCAACACACACAGTTACTCGTTCACAGATAAATGAAAAGAGAGTTGAATCCTTTCATATCCTTTTTTTTTGCATCTGTTAAACCAATCTGCCATGAGTTAGCCTCTAATTAGCAGAGGTGCTCTTAATGAGAGCATAACAATTGTGCTGCTGGGTTATCTTAGCCGGAAGGTATCAGAATTGGGGGGGGGGGTCATCAATGATTCATATCGAACATTTCATCTCAAAGGGAAGGACCATTTAACATTCCCCTTGAGTCTGCCTTGCCCCTGGAGGTGGCAGGTTGTGCCACATATCAAAGGCAGGCAACAGAGGGAGGGCCCTCCAGGAGCACAGATCACTAATCTGCAGCCGCTGTGTTTAACATACAGCCCTCTGTGCATCTAGGCTGGAACTCTTTTGTCTGCTTTTTTGCCCCTGTGCCTTGAAGCCGGCTCAGGCTGGGCTGCCGAGATGTCTGCTCGAGGTCTCTGGAGCCTGTGCCCACCGTACAATAATGTAGGTCATCATAGTCTGTGTTTTCCAGCTGGGCGGAGATGACTGTGTCTCTGCCGCTTTGCGTATACTTTAGAGAGAGAGAGAGAGTACAGTCTTTTAATCCAAAGGAAGGATTGTTCAGGATTATTTGAAAGCATATGTTTCCACTTTAGGTTATTTGTGGTTGATTTTGGCTTTTAGCACTGAGAAAACCATGTTCAAATTATTTAGGCCCAAACTAGGCTCCAGAAACAATGTAACACAGAATATGTTTGCATTGGCTCTTGTGAGGTAACACTTTGAATGTTTTGAGCTTCAGCATAGACAGATGGGAGTCTAACAGACACTGGTGTTGATTTATATAATCATTTGAATGCCCTTCAGGTGGGGGATTTCCTGAGGTGTGTGTGTGTGTGTGTGTGTGTGTGTTTGTTTCAGTTATTATCTGACATTCAATAACTGACACTGCAGACACAGAACGTTGTCTGTGCTCTAGATTTGGTTTGTGAAATTCAGCTTCTCTTTTTTTTATTGGCGAGTGTTTGAAATATAGAGAAGGCACTGTAGCAAGTGTACAAAAAGGTTGTTTCCCCATGTAGTTTGTAGCTACTCTTTGACCTAAAATCCTGAAGAGTCTGGGATGTTTCTTTGCCATATATAAAAAACAAATGTCTGTTTATTTTGTTCTGATTTCTTTGTGACTTTTGCATCCACGCCCCAAATTGCTGAGGTTTCTAATCAGATAGTTCCCCTGAGTGATCCCAGGAATGTAGCCAAGATTTTAGAAACACTGAGGTCACCCAAAAAACCTGACCAGATGCACCTAAAGAAAGGAAACGTCTGAAATAATATGTTATAATATGTAATATTAGTTCTTTCAAATCCTTCTCTACAGTGCCAGGATTAGAATTCTGCTCAGGAAGGAGTGAATCCATTTTTATTCCTCTGTTTATTTATTTATTTTGCTTGCTTTGGAGAAGTCCTGTTGCTGAAACAAATTCCCAGAAAAACCGAGTACATGACCTCAGTGTCCTCAATGGTAGCTACTGTACGGCTCGAACAATGGCTGCCAATGTTTGGATATAATCTGGCAAACGATATGTTTCAGTGTGAAAGCTTTGAGTGGATTGTGATGAAGCAAATGTGCTACATTTGAATGTCCGATCTGCTCATCTTGGACTTTTCTGAGGGTTTTCATTCATTTTGGGGGTCACAAACTTTCCATTGATAAATATTTCGATAATTTCATCTGCCAGGCGACTCTTAGGGATCAGGATACAGCATGTTTCATGTTTCAATAACTGCTTCCTCTGATGGCTCTGTCAGGGCACGGACCATAGCAAGAGACATTATTTTGGGGTTAACACTGTTTGACCTAACAATGAAGACATTGAATAAACATAGTTAAATGTGCGTTTAAACAGGTTGTGGTTACAGTCACTTACACTGTCCATTGTGTTATTGTGGGCCAGAGGTGAATCTTGTGTTTTCCACCACCTTTAAAACAAAGGTGAGGGCTAATCAACCGATTACTGACATTTTGACATGTGAGAGTGGTGTGGAAACAGCTTTCTATTGGCCACCCTCTGTTTCCTGTTGTTTTTGAGTCAATTTGAGCCCAAAATAGGAGTGCCCACTAATTGTTGTTGAGTCTAGGCATCACCAGTGAGTCACATATACTTTTAGTTAAACAAAACTATCTGTCCTTTGGAAATAACAGAGCAGTTAACTGTATTTGCAAAACCCAGCTCTCATTTGGCACTGATTACTTCCCACACTCACACACTGTCCTTTCATTGTCCCTAACACTCAGTTTGCTCTCATCAGGGGACGCTTGCGTTTAGGCTGCAACATCACCCTCACATGTTCCACCTGTGTTTATTCCCAGGCGCTCGCAGTAAATACCAAGTGATTGAACAAAGTGGCGGACGGCGTCTGACTTCTGAAATTACATGCTTGACCTCAGACGTCAAGACTGGAGAGAAGAGAAAAACTGCGGTTTCACAACTTTGGAAGGCTAACTGACAACAGCGTCAGATAGGATGAGAAATTAATTTCTTTGGTCCAAACTGAAATATCTCGACAACTATAAGAGGGATTGCCATGAGATTTTGTACAGACATTGATGGTCCCCAAAGGATTAATGACTTTTCATCTAGCACCATCAGGTCAACATTTGAAATCTTCCAAAACTAATGATATATCAGTCTCAGCTGTACTTAGTTTTTTTATTGATACAATTAGGAAATGTTAGCACCCTAACACATTACACCAAGATGTCAAACATGACAAGCCTACCTGCTAAACATCAGCATGTTAGCATTGACATTGTGAGCATGCTGACATTAGCATTGCATTTAGGCATTTAGCAGACGCTTTTATCCAAAGCGACTTCCAAATAAGAGCTTTACATAAAGTGCATAGAACCATGATCGAAAACAACATGTCTCATCAAACTTGCAAGGGCTGGTGATGATTCACAAGTGCTATAGGTAAGCATGTAAGCATTAGCATTAGCATGGCTGTGTCTTCTTTTGATGATGTGGACAAGAAGAAAGAGTTAAAATACCTGAAACCCCCTTTTGAAGTCTCAAACAGCAGGGATCAAGTGTCTGAGGAATGTTGCTAGCCAGGTGGCCTATTTCTTTGTGTTACAGGTGCGTGTGTGTGTGTGTGTGCGAGGAGAAGACAATGTAAATTGGCTTGGGTTGGGTCCATCCTGTGGGGGATTCCCTGAGCACAATCTGCTCACCAACGGGTGGGACCTGCATGTTGCTACTGTACTGCGGGCATCTGGCTGCACCCCTCTCCTCCCTTGTTGAGACTGAATGGATCTGGGACAGCAAGGAAGTCATTAATCTCCATATAGGTGACATGTCGGCAGAGCAGAGGAGGGGAAAAAAAACCCAAACAAACTCACTCAGAGGAGGCACATGCAGCTACTCACAGGAAAGCAACAAAAAAAAACACACATGACATCTCACTTACATCCAATTTGTGTCTCCTAGATGCAAATTCAGTCCGTTAAACACAAGTCAGTACAATCTGTGGCATCGTTCAGTATATGTTCATTGGGATTTTCCACATGGTTTTAAACTGTTCTCCCAACAAAAAGAGGTCTGTATTGACAGTGAAAGCAAAGCTACGTTTGAGGACACGTATATAGTATAATGAGCTGTATAAGTCGTGACTGATCCATCCGTTCTGAGCCAGAATTGTTCTTTTTTCACTCTGTGTGCTGTCACAGTCTGTTGTTTCCTCGTTTCATCTGGTAATTTGTAGTTGTTTATCAGTCTGGCCTCAGAATTAGAGTGCGGGACAAACTCCACTCTCCAGTTTTCAGCAATCAGACAGAGGATTAAACGATTACTTAATACAAATGGCATTTAGGGGTTTTCTTCCCACCCACCATTTCAAAACACAGAAATAACAACATCATTGCACTGCTGGAGAAGTGAAACATGTCCGTAACTAAGGCTGACTTTTGGAGATTTTGCCAACAATGTTATCTCTTGATGTGGAGCTTTCGGCTCTGTAATGGAGACTGTACACCACAAAAGAGCTCAGTGTGGCAAGAAGCAGCAAAGATTTCCCCCTGCACTGTACCCCTTTTGCTGCGCAGGCCTCGGCCGCTCGCCATCTGCCACTGTGTTTATACCCATCAGCCCTGCAACTGTAATCTCAGAAACATTTCCTAAAGACGCAGGCAGCTCTGGGCTGTAACTCTGAAACATATATACTTTCATTCAGGAACCCAGGCCTGGAGAGATCTGCTATCTGGGTCTCTGAGATGCTCAAAGCACAAAGACCTTTGTTCCAAACATCCAGTCCTGTGTGTGGAAAGCAGATTTAATAACCCTTTATAGTTTAGGTGGTGCAGTTTGAGTGACAATAAAGAAACTAGGCTAGTACTTTGGTCAGTTTTTACACTGAGATCACTTGTATCTGAATCGCTGCCTACATGAAAATGGTGGTAGAGCATTAGGTATCTATAAAAACATTATGACATAAATCACTTTTCATTTGAACCATATTTGAAAAAGTGATATAATTTGTCTATCCATGTCCATTCCTGCTTACATGTCTTCCATGACCGTGTTCACAAAAGAAGACTTTTAGATTTTAGACCGTTTTGTGGCCATTTTCCCAAAGTACCAAGTACAGCAAGAGCAAGGCCCGTTTTGACTGCTCAGCTGACAGCCTTTAACTACATAGAAACACAAACATAAGCTTTTGTTGCAGCTGGATACAGTTCTATGAATAATTTAGCTATTTATTCAAAATTTGAACTGCAATTCTTTTATTTTCTGACAATAAAATCAAGTCGATCCTCAAACTGCAGACATGCTGTCAGTCTTAATTATAGAAGAGGCTGGTATCATGAAGACTGTCTCTCTAAAGCTACACTCACCCGAAACAAAGGATTTTTATCATACTGTTGACTTGAACATAAGGTCAGACATGACAGTCCTTGCTTTTGTGTCATGTTTACGCCATTCTTTATCATTCCACACATGCAGAGCATTTCATCGTAAATGTGCACCTTGAATGGAAATCGCTTCAAGAACACAATTAGCACAGAAATATATTCTGTTACTGTTTCTTGAACATAATTCAGGAGCTGTGACAATTTCCACGTCCTCACTTCTCCCCAGAGACCCTCCACCCCGTCCTGTGCGCTTATTTTTGGGCCTCCTCAGGAGAGCCGGAGGAATGTCTACTGGGGAACAGCGACTGTAAATAAATAATGGAGACGACCTGGGTGTTTCTTTCCTGAGTGGCCCGTGAAGGGTGTGGGCAATTTTATTGTTGGACGGGCTTCATTCAGGAACCACTGTAGGCGGTTTGCGTCCTGACGTAGGTGTGGTTTCTGTTTGTTTATTTTCCAACTCGCATGTTCTCTTTAAGTAGGCCTCTGGGCCCACGTGAGCCTTCTGATTGGTGGTTGTTAATTCAGCCACATGATTGTGTTTCCTTTTATTACGTAGTTCGAATCAGTAATCACCTCAAACGTGCTGTTTTCCTGTTTCATGGGGGACACGTGCCGGAGCTTTTTAAAAGCACTACTGTCCCAGTCAGAACACACACTGATGAATAATATATACATATACCAAACGCTGTCTGAGCTCCAGTTTAGAGATTGCCTCTTCTTTTTCCTGTCTTTTTTCCTCATGTTCTCGTCTGTCTCTGTCCCCACCACCATAGACACACTCATGTACACACATACACGTGTCCAATCCCTTCACAAACGACACGGTAATACCCTGAGACCTGGCTTTTAGTGTCAGGTAACGTTCCAGATTCCTGAAAAATGCAGGGACATGTGAGAGGCCTCTAAATATAGAAGTATTACCATCACTGCTCCCGTGTGGTCCTCTAATTGTCACGTTACACAGAAATCCCTGCCTTGTTTGCTTCTGTGCTATTGTTGCATTCACTTCACAAACCCGCCGCCAAGCTGCACGAAAAAGAAAAGTCCTAATGAACCATTTCAGATGGCAGATGAAAGAGTTTTCCACCTTTCCTGTCATAGTGGGAGCTGGATAATGAGGAGCCTACTGAGACGCTAGTTGACTTTGCCACTGGGCACACCCTTGCAAGCTGCATAGAATATCAATATAGGGCAAGGTTAAACGGTTCCTCCCAATGTCTAGCTACTGTAGATATTTTTGGGACAAACCCCCAAAAGGGTTTTAAAAGAGATTTGATATTCTCAATTAATTTCTAGAGCAACAATAGCCACTGCTGTTTGAAATGCAGCTGGGAGTGTCTCCTAAATGACTTTCCTGTTCACAAAGAGACAGCCTGTTGCATGCATAGCATAACCTAAATCGTTGTTAAAGGGTCAGTCCACCCAAATCACAAAAACCCAACATAAAACGTAAACAGAGATTTGTGAAATTTTCAGGGTACCCACGACATTGAGTCTAGGAAGAAACATGAGTGTTCAGTTTACATTACATTTCATTACATTATATTTAGGCATTTAGCAGACGCTTTTATCCAAAGCGACTTCCAAAATAAGAGCTTTACATCAAGTGCATAGAACCATGATTGAAAACAACAAGACGTCTCATCAGACTTGTAAGGGCTGG
>JAVQJD010004731.1:0-22640 GCA_036023655.1 Nannoperca australis
CCTGGCGTCCATTAGGCCGGGCTCATGAGCTCATCTGGAAGATCGGCCTAATGGAAGAGGTGGGATAGAGTGATCCAGATGTGGCTTTGAGCCTGGATGAGACTCGGTGCCAGCGCCCTGTGTGTGGTACGAGCGCCTTGCCATCTGCTTCTCATTCAGATAACACACTCTATTTCTTTGTGTTATTACACACTGGAAACAAACAAAAACTATTATCTCTGTAATAAATAAGAGTTCTAATCATCCAATGCTGCTGAGGGTCCACCCGGGAGGGGTTAAAAGATAAATGCTAAAATGATTGCCTACTGCAGCTGAAGAAATGGATTACAAAAACACAACTTAATCAAATTGACGTGAGCGTTTTTATTAGGTGTGTTAAGAGGAACCTCGTCTTGTCAGTGGATCGATAATATATGAGATTCAGGTCCAACTAGTCCCATGTCATCCTAACCAGCCTCTCCAGTGTCAGGCAGCCTTGTTGCGTGGCACATCAGATACCACCAGGGGGATTGTGGGGGGGAAACATTGGTTCTTTGTTTGGCTAAGAGCTCTTTGTTGCTTCCCAACATGCCTTGCAAACCAGAGAGCTCTCCCTCTCCCCTCTCTGTCACTCTCCCCTCCAGGATGACTGACTATGAAAACACTGGCCTGCATTAGAACCATTTCCACCCTTGAGCACTGCACGCTAGGAAAAATCCAATCTAGTAGTTGACCTCGTCTTGAACAAACAGGATGATTAGGTAGTGGACCCTCTCCTCCCTTCCTCTTCTCATTATTCTCTATCTTTTTTTTCTTTTTTATTCTTGGTGAGCCAGCCGAACCCCAGGGCCGCAGGAGAGAGCTGCTCCACAGCGAGGTGAGTAGGCGAGGAAGGGCTTCTGGTCGGGTGCTTACGTCAGGGACGGCTATCTGTCACCTCCAACGAGCCCTTGTCTGACCACCTAGCACAGTGGACGCTCCGTCACATGACCCATGAGCCTTATTCCAGCAGCCGCCTGCACCTTTTGTTTTTGGTTAAGGCCAAATGACATAATCCATCATCTATACTGTTGCATACACATAGATCACTGTCCACTTTATAATTGGATACTTAAAGCGGCTGTAATATGATCACATGACCACTTAAGAGTACTTAACAGATACTGACAGATTTATCAGAGCTGGTGGAGCATTTAGCAGCTAACTAGCCTGATATTTATCAGGAGTGGGTAGAAACCAAAAAAAGGCCAGAAACACAACTCCAAATGAATCCTAATGTTGCTCTGTATCTGCTGGATGTGTAAACAGGCAACTGTTTCCTCGCAATTTTGCCATATTAAGTTAAAAGGTGATATTACGTCAGTAATTGTCATTGTAGGTTTAAACTCAATTAAACTGCCATTAACGCACATATTATTTGAATAAAAGTTTAAATTGAAATGAACAGACGTAGGTAACTTCAAAGTAAACAAAAGATATGTGATAAGCATTATTTAAAGAAAAATCTATTTTTGGGGGGGGGTTAGACAGCAAACTAGCGTGTGTTGCGTTCCAATCAATGAATTAAATACATTATAGCAATAATTATAGTCAGCTTTAATAAAAAGTCCCTCCATTTACCTTCTCTGGTCTTATTGCAGTAATAAGACTACATAGCATACATGCTTTTGGATACCAACCTTAAACACACCTCACGTTTTGATGGCTCAGTAAAATTGCGTGTTCTAACTTTTGTGAATCAAGACCCTGAATTTTAGCAGTGATATTGTACATTGACAAACATGCAAACAACGTGTGCGTGTCTGCCATTAATGCGCCAACCCTTTTGTTTTTGTACATTGTTTAGCCAGCAACTGAGCCGACAACAGTATTTCACCAACAAACCCCAGAAGGGGGGATGGGGGTTTGAGTGGGCCTCATAGACCTCCCTATTTGAAGTTTTATGGGTGCTTGTCTTAAGTAAATTCAGATGCGGCTGTAATAATCTAACACAGCATTAGGGAGGCGGGGGTGGGGGATTCAATGGAAAGCATATGTGTGAACCCAAAAGAGCCAACACATGCTGCCATGACTGGCCTCCATGTGCATTCATATCTGCTGTAGAGCACACTTTGGCCTTTCATAGCTGTAATTCAGAATCCCATCTTGTCATGTGTGAGCCACAGCTTTGATCTATCCAGTGTATGTTGACACCGTGCCATTGTGGCTGAACATACGTGAGGTCATGTTGTCCTGTGGCCTGTGTTTTAGTATGGGTAAGTTATCAGTAAGGCCCATGAACCAGCCTCACACATGAAGATTTCTTCCACATTTATTGTACTTGTTGATTAAAGGGATGGTGATTAAAGTGTTGTGGCTACGCAGAGTTGGGGTCAGGGCTGGATACCAAAAACCTGTGGTCAGAATGATTATTTACTGTTTTAAAGGGACGTTATGGAAGCCATCAGTTTAGGTCTCCTGTGATTATGACCCTCAGATGTTACTGCAGTAATACCCAAGAGGGCTATGCTTTATACTGTGACATAGTTGTGACACAACTAGGTATGAGGTGCAGCCAAGAACCTTCATAATCACCAGAGGACTGATTACCACAGTAAAGAGCGCAGCCTCAAGCATATGATGACAGCAGGCATTAGTAGCACATGTGTACCATATGAAATGTTTTCAGAAAAATAACATCAGGCACATCAGCAGAGCTGATCAGTTTCATCTGACTTTGACATGGAGTTTACGGAGAGAATTGTTTTGTGATTATACACCAGAGGCCCTGGAAGTAATTAGTAAAGTCATAATAATGTCATAACAGTTCAAAAGCGTTTATCTGCGTTTGTTGTAAATGTATGAGGCTGTACTTGCACTGTACTTACAGCACTGTATTGAACTCAGTGCTAACACCAGCATGCTAACTTGCGCACATTGACAATGTTAACATACTAATGTTTAGCAGATGTTATGTTGTCACCATGTAATCACCATCTTAGTTGAGTGTGTTAGCATGCTAATATTTGCTAATTAGCACTATAAACAAAATACAGCTCAGGCTGATGGGAAAGATATTAGCAGATATTTGGTCATAAACCAAGTACTGTATCAATTTAAATTATTAGAACCTAATGATGGCGCTAGATGAAAAGTCAAGGGATCAATTCATCCAACAGACATTTCACTGAAAACTAACCTAAAACCCTGGGATGGCACTAGAGGAGAACATTAACACACAAAACATTATATTATGAGCCAATAGTTGTTGAGATATTTAATTCTGATATTGCCAGAGAAGCAAACTGCAAACGTGGCTAAAATCAGTAGAACACATATTGCCAGTACATATGAATGCATGAACATGAACAACGATTACGTTGAAGGGGTGAATTGCAGTTACGTTTATTGGAATTTTATGTCTCTCACCAGATTAAAAGCCTCATGACCAGAGCTGAATACCTCAAAAAACATATCAAGGTAAGCATGTCTTCCTTCCACAGACTCAGCTGAAGGATTAGACTCATTTCTTCAGACTGAAAGAATAAATCTGACACCAAGAACACAGACAGATGTTTGATTACAAAAAGGGATTTGGGGCAAGATTAAGACATTTGTTTTGATACTACTAAATTATTTGAACGTTGATGATTGAAATGGAAGATGCCTGTATTTAGTATCCATGTTTTGTAGTTTTTTTTGTTTTTGTTTGGGGTGATTACAGGTATGTGGGGTTTTTTTTCAGATGCAGGAGACTCAGAGGGACGTGTCTCTGGATCGGGAACCTCTTGCAGACTCCGTCAGAAGCTGTGAGTTTCCCTGTCGTGTTGCCTAAGCCTTCACTGGTTACGATGGTGTGTTTTTGAGACCCTTGCAGCCAGGCTGATGAGTGACTATATGGAGGTTTGGTACGGGAAGGTGGTGGTAGGCGAAGTGAGGAATGGCCGCCTAAAGTTCTAATGAAATTTCCTTTCATTAGAATCTTTTTCCACTTGTAAAATATGAGCCATTCTCTTGCTGTGCCGGCCACCCCGCAGGACTGTCTGGCTCTTTGATTTCATTTTAGTGCAGCCCTGGGCCGCTCGGTCCTCTGCCCTCTTGTAAAGCCTACCTTGTGAAAGTGAGACTTGGTGCTAGCAAAGAGCTCCCCTCCTAACACACTAACACAGAGAAACTACGACAGCACACACGTACACTTCATTCCTTTCACATACTCACGTGTTTATATGCTTTATATATGATTGGAGACAGTGCACATTCAGTATAACATATAACATTTAATACACTGGAACGTCCCTGTCTGTACACTATATAAACAAACTACTAAACTATATAAAAAGCTTATAAGTTACATTTTAACTATACTGGAACGTCCCTAGCTGTAACCTATATACGGCCTAATTCCTGGTATTTTCTGGGCTCAGCTCTGGATGGATAGTGGATGCCTAAAGCCTAGACAATATCCTGTTCTCTGCAAGAAATTCCTGGGGAATTATGAATTTATAAAAGTGGGGGGTGGGGGAAGGGCACCAGCGACTCTAGAGGCCGCTCAAGTTTCACGAAGAACGTGGCTTCTTTTTCTGCTGCTGTTATTTTAATAAAACCACGCCACAGGCAAGTCAGCAATACTAGCTGGAAATGATCCAACAGCAGCTTTACCAGAGAGGGTCGCAGCAACGCCCAAGTCTGTCTGGTGACCTTAGGCTACACCAAAACAAGCAGCAGAGTTGCTGAGAACCATCACACTGTAACTGTCAGACAATTTATATCCCCCCAGATGCCTGAAGCACTAAACCCTCACAGACTTAAAGTTACATCACCTGCATGATCAGTGTGATACAGGGCAAGGGCTCAAAATTCTTGGCAGAAGTATTTCCATGGCTACTAAAGTGTTTACATAGAGATTAATGAACATTTTTCTGTGTGTGTTGTATATACTTTAAGTGCATTCTCAGTCGTCTGTTCAGATGTTCAGATTGTGTAGCGACAAATGGAAAAAGTCAACAGTTCGAATGGCATTATGGGAAATACAGGAAATTTAGACATAAAAGTATCCAAAAGAAATGATTCAGTGAAATCTTGACGGCAGCAACAGATGGGCCATTGTTTTTGAAAGACTAATGTGGTCGTAGTTTATTATTAGAAATATAGGAGGAAATGTAATATTGGAAATGTGTTGTAATCTTGAAAAAAATCAAATAAAACCTAACACGCGTCAATCCTTTCTGTTTTCTCAGCTTGCTGTTTGCAATAAGCTTGACGGCCACCGTGGGAACTGGCTGGGACACCCCACAGAGCGTCACACTGCCCGTCAGTGTTCAGGCTGGACGCAGGAGCCTTCACCTGACCCAGGTTTCTGTCGGGGGGCCGAATCAAACCCGCATCACACCTCACCCTTACCTAACTCAGAACGCTGTCCGGGTGGAATATTACAGAGGAATGTGGTCAATGTTTTGGCAGGTTGAGAACATGTGTTTATTCTTTTTTTTTTTTTTTTTAGGTGGGTGGAGAAGAAAAACAAGTTTGGCTTGTAAAATACTGAAAGTAGCTCTTGAATTTTTGCATTTGCACTCCGGGTGAATGTGAAAGTTAGTTCCCGGCTCTTTGCACCGTGTTGTTGTGCTGCTTCGCATCCCTCCTCCTGACACGCCATTGATATGTAAATGCTGGACAGCTTGTATGACAATGCCACAGTGTCATGGTAAGCGAGTTAAACTGAGACTGCTGCATTTATTGCAGCGCCTAAAAACTGTGAAAACCTGAAATTAGATTCAAATTGGAAGTGTGATGTTAAGAAGCATCAAACCAGTTCTGAACTGTGTAACTTTTATTATATCGAGGCCTCAGCAAACATGCACATACTCCCTCAACCCCCCCACCCCTTCCCCACTGCCTTTACTGTGGGTCAACCGCAGGCTCACCATGCCCTCTCCGCTGATGGAGCCATTTTCACCACTATGAAGGGAAAACTGGAGAGGTGCGGCCTCTGCCTTATTTACACTAGACTTGCATTTTCTTAGGTTTGGCACTGGCTGGGTATTTGAGGGATACAGTGAGTTGTGGCGCTCAAGCAAAGCCTTCGAAACTAGGCCTCTGTGAAACAGCCGGTGGCAGGCCGATAATCCTCGCGGTTGTAGGTTGTCACGGACTCTTTCAAACAGGTAAAAGTGCTTGAATAATCGAAAAGGGAGCTTTACTTTAAGGCAGTTGGAGAAAATAAAAATACCTTAAATAGGAGTCAAAGGAGAAGTATAAATATGTCTGATTTCCACACTGCAGTGTTTTATTTTTTTATTTGACTGTTTATACAGCTGAGTTAATATTTATGTATTTATTAAATGAAAAAATCAGCGGAAAAATAAACGGCAATCTCTGAAGTCTCTGCAGTCTGGACGTTTTCTTTTTGTCGGCGACACAAGCAAACGCTCGTCTCTCAGAACCGATGGAAAGATTTATGTGCCGTCGTGGGAGCACCGCTGCTGGTCCCTCGCCACCGTCATCATCTGGAAGGCCGCTCTGTAGAAGCAGCTGGCTCCTATCCACAAGTGGAAGAGAGAGGAAGGCGGGCAAGGGAAAGTAAGGGCATTTCATAATTATATGATTCATATGGAAGTCTGGAAAACTATGGAAACTGAATTTGAAAAATTTCAGATCTCAAAAACTATGCGAATGACACAAAGTATATATTTTTTTCCTTTTATTGTCCACGTCTCTTCTGCCATATAAGATAGATCTAGCTCCTTTTACTACCTGTTGCTCATAATTAGCCAATTAGGGGCTGCACTCATTGCAGGTCCCCCCCCTTAACCTAAAGCAGAAATCTTCAAAGAAGATGGAGCACTGGATTAGTGCCACCTGTGAAAACACTTATACGGTTTTCTGTTGCTCTGAAGGAGCTTTGTCAAGTCTGAGAAAATCATCAGGGTTATCTGGGCTTTGGAAGAACACATTTAAAAAAAAAAAAGTTTAAAATGTTTTTACAAAAAGGACAGATTTATAACAGAAAGCCTGTGTTGTGAACTTGAGGTGGAGTTTGACAGATGTGGGTGTTTACCAGGCAGTGGGAATACTTTTAAAAGCTTGCAATGCATTATGGGAAATTTGGATCCTGACCCACACTGGGAAGTAAAAGTCAGGAAATTCTCTGCTGCTTCAACTTGGACCATTCTCTTTCTTTTTTAATCTGTGACTCCCTCGACTTTATGGACGTGCAATACTAAATCTCTCTGGAGGACCCCTTTTTAAAATGATGACATCAATGAATTTGACATGTCTAGTTCTCCCAAAAGCAATGAAATACAGCTAAGGTTGCCTTCGGTTCAACAAGTGGTTTTCAAATCTGCCCAGGGCCTCGGTGGTGCTTGTTTTCTGCCCTACCTGCTGGTTAATCACGTTCACCTGGCATACCAGGTGTAAATCACTCCCAGACTGTTAGAATACAGAGCGGCGCTCCCAGAGTCCTGGAGCAACAGGATGGCGAACCACTGGGTTTGCGGCTATGCTGCGTGGGGGGGGGGGCCTCTAATTGGCTGATGGTGCCTCGTTGTGTTGGCTCAGCTTCATTGCTTTAATCATGACACGTGCACGTTGTTGCCAGGAAAACTTTGGATGCGATTTTGACCCTTGTGCTTGCTTTACTGCTTGTTTCTGGGAGCTCTGCCAACCTATATTGCTCCCCAAAAAGTGTGCAGAATATCCTTTACAGTAATGCGACCCAGAAAGGGAGATTCTGAAATGGAAATCGTAACCCAACAGCGCACCCCCCTCCCCTCCCATTCTCCTCTCCATAACCACAACCTACGGCATTGTGGCTTTAATTGGCCTCCATTTCACTGCAGCTCCAACAGCACTCCTTGTTGCCCTTCCCTCTTTCTCCGTCTCGCTCTCCGGCTCTGTTGATACTGTTAATGAGACAGCGGTCGAGTCGTATTGGCATCGACGTCACCCATAAAGAGGGGTCTCTATGTTCTAGACCTGATAGAACCGGGTGCCCTTGACTCCGGCACCCCCTGCACTGGAAACAAGGGGGCAGGTCAGCCATTCACTGAGGCGCGATGGCTATCATGAATGGAACATTGTACGTATGAGAGACAAGAGCCTCCTAAATCCCCGGGTCACTCCCACTTTGGAGCGCTGAAGAGAGAAGGGGGTCCGGGGGGGTTGTTTCAGAGAAATGTTGAATAAAGATAATTTAGAAAATGGGCTCCAGCACAGTGCTGCCTCTGTATCCCCCTGTTCCCTCCACATGCTCAACTCCCCAAGGCTGCTCTGCTCGTGTTTGTTTTGATTTTGGTCCCAGAATCAGAGTGGGTGGGGGTGGGGTGGTTCTGTTGGAGGATTTAAGATGCATGGCAATGGTTAAGACTGATTGGACCACAGACAATCTAACTAAACTAGAGGGAGTCATGCTATACTGTTGCTGTGGGCCACATTGATTCTCTATCTCCCTGTTTTTTTTTTTATATGACACAATAGACAGTTGGAAGTGACTGAGGATTCCTGCGGTTCACGTAAAATCCGGAGAAGCTGCACAAAAATCCTCCTCCAGGCTTGGAGATGTTGAAATGTTCCAAGTGTAGCTCAAGTAACAAACTTTTAATTACTCATCGTGCAAGTCTACTTTGTCATGCAAGGCTGGGGACACCATGACAAATACGGGCTATAGAAACGCATCAGCAGTTGACAGTGTTTTGAAATGTGTAACACCTCTGACCTGACCAGTAACAAAATCTGTTCCTTCT
This sequence comes from Nannoperca australis, assembly GCA_036023655.1. Lineage (NCBI taxonomy): Eukaryota > Metazoa > Chordata > Actinopteri > Centrarchiformes > Percichthyidae > Nannoperca > Nannoperca australis. Next base: position 8,700 of record JAVQJD010004731.1, read on the forward strand.
TGTCCTGGAAAAAAAAAACTTTTGGACCTTTGGACATGACTAGAGTTACGTTTGCAGAACAGGTGTTCACCTCACACCAGGCCGCCACGCTAAGTTTTACAGTTTGTTAATGACTTGTAAATACCAAAGCAAGTGTGGAACAAGCTGGCTCTGAAACGGTTTGGTTCATCAGAGTTTCGATCACTGGCAGGGATTGTGAATGTACAGAAAGTGGTGGTTTAGTTACCTCAAGTACAATCCGGATTTGTCTTTTTGCTCCAATGAAGGGGGGGGGGGGTGTGCAACGACTAGACACTTCACCCGGTTTCAGTTACACTGACCTAATCCTCTAAATATTAGACAGTGAAGCAGAGCCACAGGCAGTGCTTACTTTGGACTCACTTGGCTGACTTGAGAATGACATTTTCAAACAATACTCAGTTTATTTGGGTGCTTTCAGATAATGTAAATAGCACCTTTAAAAATGCCATATAAAGAGTTCATAAAGAAATTTAATGTGGGGAAGTAATACTCCAGTCTTCAAAAATGTTACTTTTCTTTAATTTGAAAAAATAAACTTGTCTTAAAAGTGAGAACTATGCATTTGTAGATATTATGTGGTAAAGCAATACAGATTACAGGCAGATCATTTTGTGCAGCGACTTCCCAAGCACCACTGAAACACATACTTCTTTCAACATATCAAAGACACGGTGACACGGATTAAAAATCAAGCTTGATAGGGCAATAGAGAATTGAGACACTTTCTTGATCTCTCTGTGGACAAATCACATCACTACACAACTTCAGGTCATATACATTTTATTATAAAACTCACCCTCCCGCATGGAAGACACTGCTTTTGACTGTTTTGCTGCCATGCTCCCGCAAGACGAGATGAACAATTTAGAAACTCTAAACCATGCCAGGTTTTGTGGGCAAAATCTGAGCTACGTGTGTGTTTGTATTGTATTAAATGTGTGTATGTGACAGTGGGCTGACACGGGCTTATTTTACTGCATATAACTGTAAAATATATACACATTCTTCATCTTCTAGATTCATAATTTAACACTTATCAACATTTTCAAGACTTCATAACAAAAAAAGATTAGTTTTGACAATTTCAAGTGGCAAAGACACAAATTGGCAGCTTCATTACAAGTGATCAATACTAACAAAAGCATTGTTCTTACGTTTCCTTTTTAAACAGCTTAATGTGGAGCAATGGGAGAAAGAAGCGAGACTGAAGGACTGCCGGTTTGAATCCCTGGTCTGTCGGCGTGGCCCTTCGAACAGGTAACGTTAGCCCCCGTCAGCTGCTCTGTAGCCGCACAGAGCACCTTGACGCGTGAATGTGTGCAACTAACTACAAATACAAATGTGATGCGTCGCTCTCAATCGGTTTGATTTGTGTCTAGATTTGTGCACGTCTCTAGAGAGCACTTAGCGGCAATCCTGCGTGTTAAAAAGCACTCTACATGTAGCCTGACAGGCTACACCTCTTGCTAAGTTAGCGACACTTGTGCTTCTTTAACAAAACACTGTGCGCCACTAAATAATGAACATACATTCAACCCATGTTTGACCAATCAGACCAGACTGCTGCTCATGAATGAAAACCTTTTGTGTTCCTGTTCACACGCTATGTTCACAGATTACTGTGTGGTCGCTACACCGGTGATTCAGTGAGGCAGAGCGTGGCCTGGTGTTTGGTCCGGCAATCCTCAGTGTCCATAAAAGGTACTTTCTTTGTTTGATGAACTCACGAAAACTTACTCACAACTTACATCAGTTGTACAACTTACAATGTGTAAATCACGTTCACTCATGTGTAATAAAGCCAAGCGCTGTCAGACCAGGTGAACCTCTTATCATGAGCAGCATCGCGAACAGCCTCCCAAGTATGACATGTGTTGACCTATTCAACACCAGCAACACCTTTTCCTGGCTTGTTGCCTCAGTGTGAAAGCGGTAATAAAGACAGGGGTCTTTTTAAAGGCGTGAAAGGAGGCAGGCAGTAGAGGGGGAGGAGGAAGAGGGAGGGAGGAGGAAGAGGGTCTCAGGAAAAGTTCAATAAAACAATCTCATGGGGGGGAGGGGCCCCAGACAGAGTACTGGACAGGCGCTTCAGTTAATTTCAGTACTTGATCCCACACCCTGGCCTGTCCTCTGACTGTTACCACAAATATTTGAAGTGTGGTTGCCGCAACAATGCTGAGGGCCCCCGAAATGAAGAGCAGAGCAAACAGTGACTGGATGGGTCCAATGTTTGTCTAAGGTCTTAATAAAGCCACACTCCCAAGTGCCATTGAAACCAAACCAAACAAACAGGAGCCGGCTAAAAAACAAAAGGCACACAAAATGGCAATGCCCTGCAACAAAGTCCGGCGTGGTTCACTGAAAGCACGGCTGCTGTTCCTTCTACTCAGCAACAAGTGAGCAGGTCACTCGAGAGCACCGTGTGAAGGGTTGAATCGCAAATCAAAAGAGAGCAGTTTTCCTGAGTGAGATGTGCACGTGCAGTTCATTCAAGTGACTTTCCCATTCACATGGATGGGAAAGTGCGTCCAAACCTTTGACTGGTACTGTAGAAGAATTGCTATGCAAATTGTACGGTTGTGGAAGAGCCTGCACACATCACTACTGGGCTCACTGTCAACCTGCAGCTAAAAATGGGATGGCAGGGTGGCCAGGGGGATAAAATAGCTTGGAAGCTTCCTTTATCCAGAAGACCTGGGTTTGAGTCCTGTGCCAGCAAGCCAATGCCGTGCTGAAAGTGTTTCAGATCAAGTCAGCGATTCCATACCAACATCAGCTGGACTCTCTGCTCCCCGGAGAGGTTAAACACAACTGCTGCTTATAAATCCAACAAATGTACCCATCATCTCAGTACAATGTCCGTGTTAGAGGAAGGAAGAGGAGCGTCGTGCAGCTGGCCAACCGCTGGGAAGCAGAGGAATGATCGCTGTGCACCTCCTCTCTGTCACCTTTCGGGTCGTAGTCTTCGTCCTCGTACAACACGTCATCCACGTCGGGCTGGTCTGAAATAACAACGTGGTCTCCAATGGAGCAGAGTTCTCTCATGTTCTCCTTCACCACCTCACAGAAAGGCCTCTCGACCCCGTCGCAAACGCAGCGGTTCAGCAGCGCGCCGTTGGGGATGAACAGCATCTGCTGAATGGTGGCTTTGCACTTGGAGGAGCACTTCCTGCCGTTGAACAGCTGCCCGCAGTACGACAGGTAGGCCGTCAGGGAGGTGTGGCAGTTGCTGTCTTCCTCGCAGCGCTGCCGGGCCTCCATGCACCCTATACCCCCGGCATCGGTCGGGTGTCTGCGGGGGAGGCACGGCTCTATGGCTCGCTTGGCGCCGAGGCACTCCAGGTCCTGGGCGCAGTCGCAGGTCTCCAGGTCCGGCCCGCTGCGGGTGTGATTCAGCCGGATCAGCGCGTTGATGCAGTGGCTCGGACACTGCCTCCTCGTCCCCCTGATGTTACCTTCACACGCTGCTAAGTACTGTCTGTACGCAAGATCGCACTCGGGCTCGTCTTGGCACCGGAGCAGCGCCTGCCAGCAGATTAGCTGGGCATCTAAGGCCACCAGCACCCACGGGAGAAGTGCCAGGGCGCTGCACCGACATTTCATGCTTGGATGGAGTTCTAGCTCGGCGACGTGCACTTTCTCCACCAGCACATTTAGGATCGGGACAACTTACGCATTGAATCTCACAGGCTGGAGTTCATAATACCACACAGCACGCTCAGCAGTCGAAGAAAACTCCACACGTGTCCTTCACAAATCGTCCACAGACTTGCACAGAAGTGAAGTTTGTCTCCCCTGGAGCTCTGCGACAGGATCTGAGTCAGGGAAATCGCCACGCGCGGCTGCAAAAAAGAGAGAGAAACAGTCGTTCCGGGAAGCATGTCCGTTCAAAAGTGGGAAAGTGCAGCCCGCGTCCGCTCCATGCCACCCGGCGCAGATCTGAGGCGGACAGTAAACGCACCGCGGGGCTATCCAAAGTTAACGCTCGCTCTGACCACAGTTATTGTCCACAGCTCACTTTGTACACTTGAACTCATCTTTCGTGCCATTGTTGGTTTCGACTCCTTATTCCAGCTCGGCCACTTTTAACGTCCATCCACGCATTCCGATGTTTTTTGTTTGTTTGTTTGCGTGTTTTGTATTGTTGCTGTTAGTTGGAAGAAGCCCGTGTCCGTCGCATTTTGTCCCGCTATGTGCGTCTTTGTCCCTCTTCTTGCTGTTACGCTTCACGGTCCGCCGAGCATTTCCCCACAACACCCCTCCTCCTGTCGAAAAAAAAGAAAGAAAAGTTTTCCTCCCCCCACCCCCTCCTCTCTCTCTCTCTCTCTCTCTCTCATTTACAATCCTGGCCACCCATTGGTCGTCATTGAGGAGTCAGCCGTGGGACCCATTTCCCGGCCCTGCGCACAGATCCTCTCAGTAGTACATGACGAGATAGGCTGGAGGAAAAGGTTTAGGATTTTTCCTTGCGTGAAACCCAGTGGATCTGTGTGTGTGGGGGGGGGGGCATTCCTTTGCGAGAAAACTCACATCCGCAACTTCAGCGCGGACAAACAAATGTGTTCCTTTTTTTCCTCGGACGAGCTTCTGCGATGGACTGCCTCGCCGCTCAGGGTTTTCACTTAAAGGTCCTCGCTAATTGTCCCCCCCCTCCCCCCCCCCGCCCAGGCCTCTCATTCTGCAGAGTTTTTAAGCCCCGGTGGATAGAAGAGAATGGGAAAGAATAGTATTTTCTGGCCCGTTTCACCCCAATTGTGTCAGATTGGCCATGCAGTGGCCCAGTGTCTTTCCAGGCTGCACATTGTCCACGCACGGAGGCCTGTCAATGGAGAGGGGTTTCGGCGTCAATATATTTTACAGCTATCCCCTTTCACGCCACACTTGAAAACTACCAATGGCACAGATTTCTCTGCCATTCAGATGGTAACTATCTTTTTCTTTTTTTTTTTTTTTAGCAAAGCAGCTTCAGGTCTACCCCTCCACCCCACCCCATTTTGCTCTCGGATGGATGCCCGACATTGCACTGTTGCCAAAGGATGAGGATGTTTCCCCCCATTTGAAATGCTATATATTTTTTTTATCATTTATCCTTAAATATTAATTGACCACATCATCCCATCACCCACGTGCCAGTCACTATCTGTCAGCCTCCCTCTTGGATGCTTCTGTAGCTGAGTGGTGTTTTTGTCTCCACCTGCTGTTCTGGTGGCTGCAAACGTAAGACTACTGACAAATCACCACACATGCCGCACAGTCAATCACACAAAACAGAAAAGGCACTTCGTTATCCTAAAAATCTGTTTATTGCAGTTAGAACTCAAAACAAAACAAAAAAACTCACTGAAATACTTTCAGAGACAGAATTATAGCGATACTGTGTAACAAAAAGAAATTGAGATTGAGAAGGAACTAAGTGTCACGGCAGCCATTTCCTGAAAAATCAGTTTCACAGGATGACAACACAAAAAAATACACTTGTATATTATTGTTATTATTATTATTATTATTGAAATATTATTTCAAGTTACACACACGCATACAAAGCAAACAGTTTGCTTTATGGCTTCTCTTCCACCCACTAATATTGTCTCATGATCAGACAGATTCTAGTAGCTCTATTATAAAAGGACTTATTGCAACTGTTCCTCTGCTTTATATTATTGAAATGTCACGAATGTGCTGTTCATCTATCACATGACAATGACCACTGGGTTGAAAATGTTGAAGCGCCGCCTCAGGTTTCATTCTGCGGTGGCAGATTTCCTCTAAAAATCAAATGTGTGTACGTGTAAAATGAAACACTTTTATAGTCATATGGTACGCAAAATAAAACGTGTTTTAGCAGTAGAACCATCACAGGAATCAAAGGATGTGAGACCCTCAGCCCCACTGCTACATGAAATCAAACACTGGCAAAATGTAGCGTATATGGATGTAACACAACATCAACAACATCCCCTCTTGATCCGCACACGCCTCCGCTTGGCCGGAAAACAATATAGACAGAATACAGAGTTATGCAGTAAGCCCACCGCAATGACCAGCGCTCTCCGCCACACGACGAGGTTTCTACAAAGACACCACTTGACGTAGCACATCAGCTAAACAACACGAATCCACCAGCACGAAACGGCACTGCACTGAGACGCAGGGGTCAATGAGATGGAGGACGGGGCCAAAGGTCGGGGGATGGTCGACAACACTACGCGACGCAGTGAGGTGATTGGAACAGAACGAACAGCCCGCTGTTGACAGTATAGGCAAACAGCAGATACATTTACATCTTACACAACACGTATATTTGTGGATTTATACTCACACCGCAGTTACACAGTTCGACGTATTTGTGCCGTAAAGCATTTACATTTCTCTCATCTGAGCAGCTTTTCTTTTTTTTTAAACCGCAGCAGGACTCAGCACAAACACAGATTTGACATAGTTGATATTTAGGCTAGGTTCAGTTCGGGAGCGCAGTTATCGTACACAGACAAAAGGCAGCAAATGTATCCTGCCCATAAGTAAGACTAAGTTACTGCCTGTTCACAAATGATTTGTTGCTTTTCATCAAACTAAAAGTATGAACTCTCCTGCAGAAACGAACAAGAACAAAGGCCCGTCTTCGTAAAAAGTAGCTTACAGACGTTGGAGCTCGAGAGAAGACCGCCTTGTACGGACGCCCAAGGCACACTGAAGTACGGAAACAGCAAAAGATTCAAAGAAAAAAGCCTTTATAATATGTCTAGGAAAAGATGAAACTAAGATTAATGCAGCTCACAGGGAGCTTTCATCAGGGCAGCAGGGGGCCAACATTGGTAAGCTACTTATAACAAAAATGAGCCTCATTCGTTGCGGTAAATGAATATTGCCCATTTCTAAGATTGTGTGCTTTATAAACCACAAACAGCTCCTTCGTTTTGTTTTTCCTAAACTAGATGAACAAAATTCCCAAATTCAAGATGCCACACAGTGTCAGCCCCGTGCACGCGAGTGTTTTCATTCCAACCAAACAGCTGATCTCAGCGATGCCCTCTTGTTAAAGATGCACACGTTTGTCAGTGAAATCATCTGCTGTGTGTTTGGAAGCAACGAAGACCTACGCGAAACACCTGGGACCTGTGCTGTGGAGTCATATTGTGCTATCACTTCTCACACGAGGTGCAGAGAGTGAGGGAGGGTAGGGGGATGAACGAGGAGTGGAGGATTTAACGGACAGATATTTCTCAGAGGAGGAGCCGCTTTGAAGGCAGAAAGAATCTCATTGGTTGAATCTCAGTGGGAGGAGCCGAAGAACAACAGTCTTTCAGAGCGCAAGTTGGCTAATTTCAATAAAACTATGAATGACATTCATGCCTTTTAGGATATCTGAAGGTCAACAGGAAAGCTAACCTAACTAGATCACAGATGACGCTATACGGCTATGTTCTTATTTTCCAGTTAGTACGACGAGCCCTGGATTTTATAATATGAGATTCCACATCTTTTACTTTCTTTTCTACTGTTGTTATGTTGCCTTGCCAACTGACTTTCCACTCAAGCAATAAGAATATTTCCACCCCCAGAGCAGCTCTGCCTCCGACAAATATTTGTACAAGTAGAACTCTAATCTTCCGGGACTTAGAGCCGACCGAATCACATGAGACTGCAGTTCTCCGTCTGCTTTTTGAGGTCTTCCAGCGTGGCCTGGGCTTTGTCTTTCAGTTGGTCGATGTCCACGTTCTGGATGTTGGACAGCTGGCCCAGCACCGACTGCTTGTGTGTTTCCTCCTGGTTGTCCTCGGCGATCATCTTGGCGAGCTCCGTGGGCAACACCACGTCGTCCCCCGCCTGCTGGATCTGGGTCTCGTCCAGCTCGTTCTGATGTAGATTCGTGTCCATATTGACACGCCCGACGGGACAGGAGAAAGAAAGACAACACGTTTAGAACAAAAGGTCCATATCACACCGGAGTTCATAGAAATATGGTACTCGGCTGCAAAAATGTGTGGGTTTTACAAAAGTAGTGACCCTGTTGGAGACATTTTTATGTGTGTCGTGACATGGCGAGCCCTACAATCCAAAGATGCATTGTCTTTACTTCCAGTTTACCTTTGGTAGTCTGTACTTGTCCCGGAAATGACTTCTAACTGTGGCTCTCTCAGCTTTCTTCTGGGCAAAATTGGCTTCTCGTTCTTGTCTGTAAGAAAGTTGAGGACAGAATGTTTCAGTGCGACTCAACATACAAGTTTAGATCAACTCAGTTTCCAACCAAAGATGGAAAGAAATGTCTTTTTTTTTAACCAGCTGTACACGCTTTGACCTGTGGGAAGCTTTGGAACAGCAATGCTAACTCCAATCGCCACACGTTTAAGGAGGAATATCCCCAACATATTACAAACAAAACCACACATTTAATCTGATAAATGAAGCAAATCAGTGTTCATTATTGCCGTGTGCAGTTGGAGCTCTGCTTTAAAAACATAATAAGGCTCCTGCTGAATCTGGACTTCGGAGTCCTTTGGAGCTTAGCATTACCATGTCTCCTCTCAACTCTAACTGGAGTGTAAAGCCAGCAGAAGGTGGAGCAGCGGCGCTGATGCCGTGGGGGTGGGGGGTGGGGCGAGCCGGAGGAGATGTTCTGCTCATGTTTAGGAGCCCCAGATGCAGCATCCTGTCAGTCCAGCACTCCCCTCAGGGATTTGATCCCTCTTGAGATGTGGACTACTAGAGATAACCTACTAATTACAGAGTCACTACCACTTTCACAACTGTCTACCCGCCACATACATATGCTGAATTTACTTCAGTTTATCTGGGCGGCACTGCAGTCTGCACTTAAATGCCTGACTTTTTTGGGGTGTTTTCAACCTTTAAGGCTGGAAACATTCAAAAGAGATCTGTAACTGTTGTTGAAAAAACAGGTCAGTTTAAGGCAAAACATCAAAGAAATGAAAGATGACCCTTCAGCAATCTTCATAAATGCCTTAAGTCTGAGTCTGCATACCAGGGAGGTATTGAGGCATTTCTAAAATTGTGTCTAAAGATCTGTCTTGGAGAAACCGCATGTTGCGAGATGTCATTATTCAGCTGTTATCATCTGTCTCTTAAACCCAGCCTACAGTATGTGATGCCTCCAGCAGAGGGCAGGCAATAGGCTGCTGGCAATGCTCTCTCCACTCAACGTTGCTGGAATATTTATGGCTTACACTGTAGTTCATAATTGCCCCCTCGTAAATTGCAAAATTTGCAGTAAATGCCTCGAACGTCATGAGTCAACAGCATGACATATAATGCTTGACATATTTGCTCGTATGGCTTGAGGCCAAACATCGCACGAATACGGTGACAAGACGGCACATTTTGTTACAGTCAGTGAAACGCAGGAGGTGCTCACGTCAAAAGAAACACCATAGGTGATGTTCTTCAAAGCTGCAGTGGCAGAGGTTGCATTGTATGCCTTGAAGGATCACATCAGCCACACAATCTAAAGGCAAGGGGTAGGGGTGGGGGGGGCACTTGAGGACCACGGGCATGGTTTGCAAAGTGTTTGTTCCCAATGTGTCAGGGGAAGGTCGTTTTGGCTGGAGCTGCAGCGTGCGTGGCGCCGTCCGTGTGAGCCCCCGAGTTCACTTTGTATTAGCATGAGACGGCCAAACACCAAATGTCGCAGGGGCCCGCGCGGCGCTCACTTTGCAGCCAATGAGCGGAGCTTTGTGCCTTCCCCTCTCAAGGGCATCAGATGACCAGAGCTGTCACTGTGGCCCCGGTGCTGAGGGTGATAAAATGTCTACATGTGTCAGTGTGAGCAGCAACCCCAACCACCACCACACTGCCCACCCCACCCCCCACACCCACCTTATTCTGCTTTAATCTGTGCAGGATGGGCTTCTCTGTGATCTATGTTCATGTTTAGCACCTCTGACTAATAACTCAGTCCTGCTGAAGGTCACATTATGACGGCAGAGCGTTGAGCATCTCGACATGAACCCCGTAGAGCTCAGTGGGCTGAGCTGAGTGTTAATGCTGCAGGAGTTAGGGCTTCACTTCCCACTCGCGCTTAAAATGTCTGCACATGGTAATGTGAGGCACTTTGAATAAAGGTGTTCATCACGTGTTTGTGCTGATGGGGAAGGAGCCGGGCACTGGAAACAACTGGATAATTCTGTAGCTCACAGCAAAGAGGAAGCAGCGCTGCTTTAGAAGCCTGCAACGGAAATATGTAATCACAGTGTACCATGTTTCTCTAAATACTCTGGTCCGAGTTCCACATTATTAATCTATGGTGATTTATTCTGTGACCAGCACAGTGAACATCTGATATGGGCTGTGGAGTCCTGCTCTAAGGGAAGCATCACACTAATCAATGGTGAGTTGCTGTCTGCCGGGTGAACTCTGTTTGCCAAATGACCTTGCTGTTAACTTATATTGTCCTCCAGTGCGCTCGGGAGAAAAAACACCAGAACAAACATTTAGATTGGCCTAAAAAACAAAGAACATTTAAAGAATTCACTTTTGCAGCTGAGACACAGGGCAAATATTTAAATGATAGAAGTAAGCATGACCACAGCTGTAAATATATATTGAAATAATATAATTAAATACATATTATTGAGGCCACACCATTATAAATTCAATGTATCCACTTTTTCTAGGCTGCAATACGTTTTTACAACGTAAATGAATCGCAACCATCTTGAGCAGTAGAAGAAGGAAAACCCCAAATGAATTCATATTAGTTTAAACTGCTGATTGTGATAATATCCACATAGAGGTTTGACTTTACTTTATTTAGCACACAGTCTGATTCATTATTCAGCCCACGCACAGCAATAGGAGCATGTTTCACCCCAGGCACGAATCCACGTAGACAAATTTCCGTGGAAGAATAATTCCCGGAATCCCAAATTAAAAACCGGCGTTACACAATTTGCCGAAGCTAAGAGACCGAGAGCTCCCTGGGCGAGAGGAGCAGCTGTGCGTGGAGCGCTCGCGTTATTGCACTGATGCGTAAAAAGGCGCGCGGCGCACGGGGGGCGCTCTGCTATTAACGCACAAATAAAAACGCGCTGTTTAAACGTGCCACGCTCTCTCCCGACACACACCGCAGGTTGTTCAGTACAACGACACAATCACAAGCTTCAATCATTGCCTTACTTTTCCTCCTCTAACTGTTGCTGATATTGTTCAAATTCCTCTTGAGTCATCCCCTGCGCGGCGGCGTCCGTTTTCTCCCCCTCGGGTTTCTCCTCCGTCAGCCCGCCCGTCAGGTTCTTCAGCTGTCCTCCCACCACGTGTTTCACCATGAAAGCCATGGCTGCGCCCCGGAGAGTCCTCTGTTCGATCGGCGGAGGAGTTGAAGGCTCGGTGCGCTCTTGGATAGAGCGGCGACGGTGGATAAAATATCCGCCAAGTGACGCTTAAACCGAACGCCTGGGTGTGTTGCAAAAGAGCATGTGACTTTCAAAGGCTCGGTGGGAGCAATCAAACCGGGTGGAGGGGAGGGGGGAAAAAGACGGACTTATTCCAACGGCGCGTTGGAAGCTGGCAGTTTCAGCACCACTGGCCCTGGACAGCTCCGCGCCGTGAAGGATGGAGAGGAGCCGCTCAGTTATGAGTCAACAAGTTTGGCGCTGAACTCTACCAATCCTGTGACTCCGTCCGCAGCACCCACTCCCTCCCTCCACCCAATCCCAGGCACCGCCGGACTGAGTGTGCGCTCGCGTGGCGCGCGTCGGCATCGTGGGCCGCTCCCGCGATTCGACGTCTGATTTTTTAACTCGCGATAGGAGTCGGGCAGTTGGTCCGGGAGGGACAAACATCACGTGACGAGCCCCGGTGTCTCCTGGCTGTTTTTTTTTTTTTTTTTGTGGTGCTTCTGTCTCTCTCAGGGTCATCGTGCGCGCCGGAGCCTTTAACACAGTTTGTCATCACACAACAAGCTCCCTAATTGCAAATTAGTCAAACGGCTGTCCATTAACCCTCGGCGAGACTTCAGTTTATTGGCATAGTCGCTCAGAAATGACGAGTCGCTCTCTTCACTTGTGGGGTTTGTTTGATTCACGCGAACGAGCTCGTTCCCAAAAGATGAGAGGAGACAGACGTGACGGAGCGTCTATGCACAAGTAAACGCATCTTTCAGAGCAGATACTCATCCTCCACGAGCATGGCCTCCTATAGGATCTTCTGTGCTGCTTCCTTTCATGTTTCTCTCTGTGTGTGTGTGTGTGTTTGATGGAGTAGGCGGGTGAATAGTTCAACTTCCATCACCAGAGAAGATGATTTATTAAAAAGTTGGGCGCTTCTGTGTGACACAGTGTTCAGCTGGAAAGCCTCACTTCTAAAAATATGACCTGTGTGTGAGAGAGAGAGAGAGAGAGAGAGAGAGAAGGGGGAGTTTTTTAAATCTCTCTCTCTGTGTGAGAGAAATTCTTGACATCCAAAGTGTGAAAAGGAACTTTGATTACAAGTCAACAACTTCAGCGTCCTGATCCTCGCAGCAGTCTGACACCGAGCCTGGCCTACTTTCCCAGTCCCCGTGGATCAGGAGAGACACAGAGCCTGTCTCCGTGTCTTTTTTTGTCACAGGCTTATAGCGGGGCCCCTGTTTGCCTATACCTGGCTCGCTTTTAAATCTCTCTCCGACTTCAAAGCTGCCACAGGTGAATAGATTGAAACGTAACGCGGTGAATGAGATCAAAACCGTAATCTCTGTGAAATTTTATAAAAAGAAAGAATTCGCCTAACCAGCATGTTTCAACATCAAATTATATCGTTTCGCTTTTGATATTCACACCCATGGGATCCGCTGCCAGCCCAGCCCAGGCCTCACTCACTTTTTTTTTTTTTATGGATTATCACAGAGCCCTGACTACAGGTGCTCTCGCAGGTACACAGCAGGAGGCTTTAATCCAAGACGATGTAAATGACATACACATGCACACGGGCTTAACGGTGAAATCCATACATTTCAGTACAGAGGACTGCAGCCTTCACACGATGACACCCTCTGGAACGATTGCGCTGGCCTAAAAAGTGAGAGTCCTTTTCTGTAAGAGCTTCTAACGAGGAGGTGTTGTGTTCATTGGCAGCTTCTGGATCACTGGAGCACACGGTTGGGCCTCGTCCTGGGCCCGACTAAACGAACCACACTCAGCTTCATATCGAAACAGCTTTTGTAAGACAGGTGCGGGGACACGGATCATGTGTGGAAAAGTGTCTGACACCAGAAGAGTTGTTGATTAGAGGCCACTTGGGAGACTAGTGGAACTAAATGGTCATTGATGGTGGCTGGACAGCTGAGCATTCAGGTGGGCCAGCCAATGTAGCTCAGCCTAAGCAGACGTAATGTAGATATGAGGCCAGATTAAGCAGCTGAATATCTGCTCTTTGGTTGAATTTAAAGGCGGTTCGAACGTTAATAAGGTCAGAATGATGTTTCTTTTTGCGAGAGCAGCGGAGCTACGTAAACTTGGACTTCCAAGCGGGTCGTGACATCCAGATTAAACTGCACACGCACTGCTTGTACGCTGCTTGGGTGGCATTTTAAGGTCAGGGTTAGAGGATGGTGTTGCCTTTCAGAGGGATCAGTAGATTTATGACCGCACGGCCTGATACCCACTGCAGGGGCTGATAGGTCAAGACATCATTTAACATGAATACTGGGCTTCCATAGGAATGCTTCCCATCGTTTGGCACAGTTCAATATGTGTGTTGTTACCTAGAAAACCTGCAAAATCCCAGTGCCTTTCCAAACTGCATTTCCCATGAGTACATGTGAGTGAGGTAAAAAAAAAGAACTTTCCACATGTGTATCTTTCTAAACAACAATAATCTGTTTGAGGACTTTCAGTCAGGATTCAGACTGCATCATAGCACAGAGACAGCACTGGTGAAAGTCACAAATGACCTTCTAATTGCATCAGACCAAGGACTTGTCTCTGTACT
>JAVQJD010004756.1:0-20201 GCA_036023655.1 Nannoperca australis
CTGCTTCTTTTAAACGTGTCTTCAAAGTGCGCATACTCATTGTGATGTCGTGAAACGTTGACAGCATGTCAAGTATCACCTCATATGTATGTCCTGCATCAAAATAATGCCTGATAATAGCGGACATTGAATCAGAATCAAAAATCCTTTAATAGTCACACAGTAGAGAAATTTACATTGTTGCAGCAAAAGTGTACAGTGCAGAAAAGAGAAAAATCAAATCAAATAAAAGTAAAAACTATAAATAAGTATCATGGTAAAACAAGTACATGAAATGAAAAACTCTGGTGGATGCAGGAATCAAACACGGTTCCTCTTGTATGCTAAGCGAGTGCTTTACCATTTAAGCTAATTGCCGCTTATGTTTGCATGAGACCAGCTAGGTACACATTCTGATCCTTGTTGATCGGCACCCACGTCTTCCGGTAGGAATACCTACCCCTTGTGTTTTCTGTTAATTTGTTGTGTTTTTGTTAACGTGTTGTGTTTTCTGTTAATTTGTTGTGTTTTTGTTAACATGTTGTGTTTTCCGATTTGCGTTTGTGTTTTGCACTTCAGGGCCACCGTATTAATGCCTGAATGTAATGTAAGTTATGGGGACTATCTAACATAACCTCTTTCAAATCACCTTTTGATTTGCATACGCAACATTAAACCAGTGTTTGTAATGCAATATACCTTACTACATAGCCAAGATTTGATTAAAATGTGATTGCTTTTTTAGTGGATATAGTACAGATGATAGTAACATTAACATTAAACATTAACATTAAAACATCAAAGTTTATCGTTCACGTAAAAAGAACTCACTGTTTCCTGCCACAGGAGTGGGAACCAGGCAACAAGAGAACAGAGAGCTATAGGTTCTGAGTAACATTTCAGCAAAGATGGTGTTTAACCCCCTGGTCTTAGAATCTATTCTCTTCTGAGCACAGTCCACATCCAACTAATTCATAGATCACCAAAGAAAGCCTCAAACTCTGGAGAAAAACACGTGTTTCTACTTTAAAATGAAAGAAAAAGAGAGGAGAAGATGACACATGCTTGGCCTCTACTGCTTAGCCCAATGCTTTGTCCCATTCCTTTACTTCACTGTCACCTGCAACCCTCCCCTTTCTGATTGTGTGTTCATGCGAAACGTAGTGGTCTGCAGATAGTGTTTGATAGATTAGTGGTGATTCAGCTAGAAAAGGAACCAGCTTCAGATAGGTTGCTGTAAAAGAGCTGACTGGCTCAAACCAGCCTGCTTGAATTAGATCCATAAAACCACAGGCTGTTAGTTCTACCACAGGTGATCCTGATAGACCATCCCATGCTGGTAAATACACACCGTGCAAAATACACATGGTCCACACATGATAGTGATGTGAGGTCACAGCTATTTACTTGAGGCACTAGAGACATGAGTGCCAAGATAAAAGGGAGAAAGAAAGAAGGTACAGACCTCAATTTGACCTAACAATCCACACGTTGACACTATGTTCTCTATTCCACAATCCTTACTATCTGTTATTACAGGTACATAAATCTGTCTCCAATCATTAATCATCAACACCAAAGACTCAATGACCCCTCTTGAAAAAACGCTCAACCCAAGCCCATATGAAAATCTCTACTCTGACTGGCTGACGAAAGCCTTGTTCCACCTGTCAGGTGAGATGTGGATCTGCTTTATTGTTCAGTTGCTTTGCCAAACATCCAGCTTTAGCCTTTAAAAGGGCATTCTGATGTTAATATTGCCTGTTCGAAGTTCAACATTTTATTGGTCACATGCAGTCATATATGTATAACAACAGTGAAACAATTTTTCTCTGAGGATCCCCGACTGTGCTGACTAAAATTCTCAAATACGAATAATAAAATAAAACATAATACATAACATAAATACATAACAAAACAAGGTGCAGGGTGAAAGGTGCAGGTGACTGTTGTAGTGGCAAGATTTCTCATTATTACATTTCTTATGATTTAATATACTTTGCTACAAAAAACTGTACGTAAACGTCTGATAATGTGTACTCTCTGCACTTAGATAATTTGTGTCTGTGTCAACTCTGTCGTAGAAGACAGCATCAGGTTGATTCGAAACTGGAGACAACTTGTTTTTGAATCTAAGAACAGATAGACAAGAATGAGTATAGGGTTGACTTGATATCTTTTCTTATGCTGCTACTTGTTTATGAAGTTATAAATATGTGACTACATCTGCCCTTCGGGGTCAGATGCTTTAGATGCTCATGGTGTATGATCTCTGAAATAGAGTTGGACTGCTTAGTGAACACAATTCGTGTACCTCCACTTGTTTTCACTTTCCTGTTTCTTTTTTTAATTATTATTTGTTTTTTATTTGCTTTAGTTAATTGCTTTATTATTTGCTTTATTAAAATGATCAAAAGACAAAGACTTGGTGAATAATAATTTATTTGCTCACTTCTCCAAGGTAAATAAAGACAATTTCCAGAACAACTGTATGAGGCAAAACACAACCATGAGCAACCTTGTGGTTTCAAAACTGCATTTATCAATATTTTGCCTACTAATGAATTAAACACATCACATCAGGCATGAGACTTTGCATGTAAAACAAACACACACACAGGGAGTCCCAAACATACAGGTAATGTTAATCCTACTAGGAGAGGCTATAGCAAACAGAGAAAAGAGTGTGTTTTCAGTCTGGTTTTGAAACTCTCAAAGAGCTTGAGTCCTGAATATGTCTAAGTGGAAGTGCACTGCAAAGAAGAGGAGCTTAATGGGAAAAGGTTGTACCACCAAAAGATTTTAAATTGAGGAACAGTTATATAACCAGCATCAAGAGAACATAAATGACATGATGAGGTATACAGAGTATTAAGCCTGGAAATGTATGAAGGAGCCAATCCATTTAAAGCCTTGTAAGTCAGAAGGAGGATTGGTAGCCAATGTAAAGACATCAGGACAGGTGTTATATGATCAAACTTCTTAGATCTTGTGAGGACTCTGTTGACCTTTTGTTGCTGTCATGGGTAGGCAAGACAAAAGCACATTACAGTAATAATTTCTTGATGTTATGAAAACATGTACAGTTATTCAGGTTCTGAATTTGATCAAATGGAGCTAAGTTACATAAGATAAGATAAGATAACCCTTTATTAGTCTCTTAATGACTATAATAATATAGGTGAAGGTGAAAGAAGGCGGTACTTTTGATATACTTGATATGTGGCTCAAAGGTGAGAGAGGGATCAAAAACTAGAATCTATGGATTTGAGAAACTGTGCAGCCATCAAGATTAATGGAAACATCCATAATCTAAAAACTTTGTTTTAGCTTATAGGTTTGGTTGTATGTTATTTAAGTTTAACTCCATTGCTATGTGGTGGGAATCTGAAATTAAGAGGCTAGACAATAGTCTAAAGTCAAGAATAGATTTTAATAAGCTTTCTGCAGAAAGCATCAGACACAAAGTCAAACACTGCAGGAGTCTGAATCTGATCTGATCTGAAAACATTCAATGCACAGTTCTCTTTTATAGAAGGAACATACGTTACACAATAAGAATCAAACGCTTGTGATGAGCCTCTTCCCTTGTGTGTTGATTTAAACCAGTTTCTAAAGAGAACATGGGGGTGCAGACATACAGAGTGGTTAGAGCATCTTGGTTTCACAACATATTCTTTTAGGCAGAGTTCATAAGGTCACATGAAGGTCTTCCACTACAACTAGCAGGAGACATGAGGAGGAGTTGGTGGAGACTCAAACAGAGCTAAAGTGAGAGTGAATACTGCATTTCATTTTTTTTTTTTTTTGGTGACCGGACACCAAATCAAAGCAAATGTTGTTGTATGTCTGCTGGATGAGAAAACAGGCAAATAACCTCTACTAGCTGATGGTATAAGATGGGGATATAATGGCATCTGTCATCTTGTTTTGATGTTTGTCTGCTCCCTAGTCATCTAAATTCAATTAGCTTCAAGTAGCCTACATGTTCTTTTAGCACATAGAGTAGGAGATCTGAGCAAGAAAGCATTGTCACACCTGTCTTCAAAACATTACTGTTTATTTCCATACACATGAGCGTGGCATCTCTTATTCACCAAGGTATATATTTGCTTCAGTTAGTCTTACTGTTTGATTTGGCCCTTTTAGATACTGAAACCTGAACTTTTCTATCAGCAATAAATTCCTGAGGAGGTGTCAGGGGAGCTTTACAGTAATTGTTGAATCAGCGCTTGGAGCATCTCTGGATTCAAATGTTGGAAACCCTCTACGATGATTCAGTCGGGGTCACAGAGGAGCTTGATAACGTTCCCAGAGGCCCTACTGTAAATGCATATTTGTTTTGGTTGCAGCTCTCTGAGAAACAAGCTTATCTTTGGAGGTTTCGAGAAGTGCTGTGAATAATCAATAACATCAGCAGTGCCCACTTGGACAGACAGCCTGTCAGTTAAGATGGACTCTTCCTGATTTGATGTTAAGTAGGTTATTCACCATCCATCCACCATACCAGTGACCCGCAGTTTTGTGATGTTTGTTTTCTGCTACAAAAGCGAGGCACACGAGACCTGGACTAAAATGAACAAAACAAACCCCAAAGCGAAGCTGAAGCAGCACAGCAGATGTCTCTTTCTAGGTGCAGGTTGATGACTTTTTCTCATCCATCTGGAAAGCCTCAGGAGGAGTATTTGTTCTTTTTTCTTCTCCTCTCCTGTCATAACAGCAGTCATTGTAACAGGGTGACAGCCATTCTGCCGTTGTGACAAGCGTCATAGGCAACGGTGTAATGAGACGTGAAGGGAGAGCAGGAATCTGTGGCACAAATGTTTGTAACGCAAACAATATCAATCACAGTTAGCTTCTCACTTCTGTGTTTCATCTTTGTGTGTGTGATTTTTTTTTTTGTATGTCTCCCAGGGATGAATCCCAGAATGACTCTTTAGACACAGAGTTGAGCAGGAAAGAGGAATGCACAGTGGAACAGAATGAAGCATTACAGATTTAACTATCCCTTGTTGATCAGACAGTCTTTGTGTTAATTCAAACTGTGTGCACAGGGATTGCTTTACAAGCTTTTCCAGAGATCGACACATTACTAGAATTGGCTGTACATGTGTTTGACGAAACTAAAAATATTCAGTGAATTCAACAATTGTTTGCAGTGGTTCACATCAGCGGATGCTTCTTGTGAATAGAAAATGTTGGAGAGCTTATTGTAAGTCAAAGTAATTCAAACCACACCTCCAATCTTGTTTCACTGATTGGACTCCAGGTTTGCTTTTGTTGGAAGTCTAGGGGTTCACATACTTTTTCCAACCTATACTGTGAATCTTTGAATGATGTATTTCATATGGACAAGAACAATACAATAATTTGTGTGTTATTAGTTAAAATGGATTGTGTTTGGTCATTATTGTAACTTAGATGAAGATCAGATCATATTTTAAGGCACATGTATACATACATGCAGGAAATTCCAAAAGGTTCATTTACTTGCCACTGTAGATTTAAAGAGTTACATCAGTGGGTATGCTCTTTGGTGACTGGCCAAGAAAATACAAAACAGTGATGAAATGAAACTCAAACTGAGCCTCAGAGAAAAAGAGAAGTACAGTTACAAATCACAACTGCCACATTTAGCCTGAGAGTGTTGCACTCACAAAGGCGCCGCCAGCAAAGAAACATACACACACAGTCTGACTGTGAAACCAATTCATTTTTCAAGTTTTAGCTGTTTGAAAGCTGCGAAAAGCTAATTTATTTCCAAACTGATGAAAATATTGTCTTTATTTGTGCATATAATAAGATTAAAAAAATATACAATAAGGAAATGCACAGGTTGGATGAACAAAAAACCCTAGGTCAGGGGTCATCAACTACATTTGTCCAAGGGGCAGAATTTTTCAAAGCAGACAATTTGTCTGCCGGACCTTCAAATGTATATATATAGGAGTGTTATTGAATCAGGATGTATCTAGATACATATCTAATTATGTTACATATCAATAGAAATATATTATGGGCTTTTCTGCCATGGACTGTTCAAATATATTAATTGCTGGACATTTTTATGTCTGCAACATCTGAAAAAAATACATCTCATTTATCACTAATAGACAGATCTTCTTTTGTTATATATTGTTTCAACAAATAATCAGCTATGCCCTCAAACACTCTCTCACGCACACACACACACATAATTGCTGCACTATTGTATCAGATACTTTGAGGGAACGATGGAAGGATACTGAAGTATCTGTGAGTGCAGTGAGTGGTCTCTGCTGGGAGCTCCAGCTACCTTTTTGACTCTGTGCCTCTCTCTTTTAACCATGGGAACTGGGTAAGAGGGCAGCAGGAAGTGATCCTGAGGGAAGGGGGAAGGATTGGAGTGATGAAACGTGGCTCTGAGTGGTGACCAAAAGAATGAGACCACATACACAAGTGGCTGAAAAGAGCTTTCTCTGTATGGCGATGGTCCTAACTTGTCGTGACAGGATGAGGAGCTCTGCAATCAGGAGGTACCTTGAGTGAACTGAGCTGCTGCTGCTTCTCATTGAGCTGAGCCTGTTGATGTGACTCGGGCATCTGATAATCATGCCCCTGAGGGCGTCCGTGTACGACAGGGATTACCTGGTACACAAAAGAAAGACTAGATTTCCCAAAGTGCCGTGGTGCAGCAGGGATTTTATAAACAGCTGGGAAAGGGAAGGAAACTGACGTGGATGTAATCTACAATAGTTGACTATTGTGCTTTGTACATGGAGTACAGTCCTATGGAGAAGGCCTTTAGATTAGAAGTGTTACTGTAATCTTAATGTATAAGATTCTCACAAGGTTGTAGCAAATGCAGTTTTAGACAAAGACTAAGACTCTTTTATTTAGAGTTAGAGTTCCTGAACTCATCAAAAGGTTTCTGGGTTCATAAAGATCCCTGTGGTAGAAAAGGACCATCAAACAATAGCACCGATTTTTTTCTGCACAGCGGGAAAGAAGACAAACTCTGTCTGCATCATAGAGAAAGATGAGAGTTAAAGTAATCAAAGGCATATAGACATTGTGAATGGAAGTTGTCTGATGTATGACCACAAACATAAAAACTTAACCCTCACCTGCGAATCCTGTGACAAGTTGTTTTAACACACCTGAGTTTAACATCTGACTATCAATAATTGTGTTGTTATGTTGGATATCTAGAAATACAATTTGACAAGTCATCATTGTGACGTTAGCAGTAGGGCCTCACTGATCCGGAAAGACAGATATTTTCACCAGTTTTTTTAATGTATTATCATGTATTATACCATTATTATGTATCGGTATACATGTTGCACAGTTAACAGCCAGATGGTATTTTGTCATACACAGTTTTAGTTTGACCAGATTCACATTCCATATTGCTTAAATGTATTTATGACATGAATTTACATTTTGACTAGTGATTATGCAATTTTAAGATTTTTCTCTAAATATGTTCTGTTGAGTAAGACTTGTTATTTTGCTTTTGTATTTTGTATTTTACTTTCTTTTTTATAGAAATCACTTATATTTGAAATACCATGTACATTCTAGTATAAACACACACACACACACACTATACTATAGGGCTATTTACTTCTTTAAATGGGAGTAGTTTGTATTTGTGTTAATCAATTTAAAATCAAACTGTACAATAATTATTATGTATATACACATTCATGTCTCTGCAATGATCTATGTGGAAATAAACTGCACAGCTGCATTCATTGAAAATGAACCTGTAGCAGGAGTCAAGACGGTGCCTTTTAAAGAAACTTTGCTGGGATGGCACGCTGGCAAAGTGATGGGGAGAGTCTAGAAAAATCAAAGATCCACATTAATTTGAGTTTCAATGTGTTCCAAGTATTGATCAGTGATAACCTAGCTCACCTTAATGCTCATGGTCTATGAGAAAGTGGGAGGGGGAAACACAAGCCAAGGCTGTTTCTTCTCAATATGACGCACAGAGATGCACACAACCGAATTCACATCACTCATACCACAAAACAAACAATAGCCTCATGATAAAATTGCTTTAGTGCTTGTGGTTCACTAACTGAAGAGAGTTGGACTAATGTTGGCAGCCTTGGGAAACCTGAGAGCCTTTTAATCAACAGTCAGGGCACAACAATGGCTACTCCCATATGCCATCGAGACATTTTCAACTACCTCTAGCAAAGACAGGCGATGAAATGCACAGAGAAAAGGTTTGTCAGTCAAACTCAGCAAGGGAGCAGTGATATATTGACAACTGTGAGTTCCCCGTGGATACACTGGAAAGTGAAACAACAACACTTATTTCCTGGTGCCAAATCTTCTGTGGTGAGATGAAAGCTCTACTTTTTCACCGTCCCCACCCACATTGATCCTGCCGAACTGGCAACCTTCTTGTCACACCACTGCCCCGACTTCTGAAGGATGTTTTATCCTGCAACCTGCCACGGCTCTCTTGCTGAGTACACAAGCAGAGGTCACTATCACAATAACATCGGATGTCTCTTTTTAACAAGATCACAGCCTAGAAGAGTAACAGAGACATGAATTAAAAATAAAAATGAACTATAAAATCAGAGTTATTTTCCCCGCAGGTGTGTCAAGAGAACCTGTTTGAAACGTGAACGATGGTGAACTGTGGACTTTGGCTTAAGGCTATGCTTCTTTTGGACAGTCACCCAGCCTCCCGTGTCTCTTGTGAGAATCTCTGTATGAAAACGGTGACAAAAATCATCCTGTTGCCAATCAAACACCCCTTCTTTGATCCTAAAGAGGAGGAAACATTGTTGTCTGTCTCTAAGCTCATTGTTTGTTTCTCCTCAAAGGCTTTTTACTTGTCGCCTGTCCCCCTCCTCTTCTTCCCTCTCTCTTAGTCTCACTCGTTCCCTCTTTTTCTCTGCAGCACTGACACGGAGTGCTGTCACGGACAGCAGGTGCCATACTTGTGAGGAATATTTCTGCGTCTACATCTCTCTCTGTGTGTAATAATGTTCTCTTTCTAAGCATCATATGTCTATTTGCCTGCTTGTGTGGCACCCACTAGCTCCAAAGCTGTGTCTGCTCTCTGTATGTTAAAAAGAGAGCCTGTCTCAGCTGAGTCCCTCGACGAGGATTAGATATTGTCATCTTTTATCGGAAATCATTTCTTTGCCAAGCTCTGACAGTCTCTCAGGGGCTGCCATTTGCTCCAACATCTTTCTTTTGTGTGTGTTTTTGTGTGTGTGTGTGTGTGTTTGTGTAGCCCCATGTGGATTTTGCATATTTTTACACCCAGTGCTAAATTTTCAGTGATTATATCCAAAAGCAGATTTGACACATCATCAAGATAACCTTTTCATCAAGTGGTTTCACACTTAAAGGCTTATAAACATAACAGCATGTATTTTTTTTATATAGGTGGCAACCGAGTCTGTCTGTGCTTTCCATTAATGGAACTGAGGGTCACATTGAGAGTAACAAGCTATGACAGATTTAAAGGAGCATATTAACTACCACCTCAAGAAGATGGAAAGCAGATATATGCATTTTAATGTGCACTAATTCACCTTGTCTATGTGGGTGTGTGTGTGTCTTTTAAAATATGAAGCATACAGCTATCAACCATTGTGCTAACTGACATGGAGAAATGAGGGAATTGAACATAAAGGATACTGAACAACAGGGAAAAGTGGTCTGCAGGTAATCTAATTCCCTTAGGCATCACTTGGAGGGTGAACGGTGGAAGAGGGTATGAAGTGAAAAGGATACATTAGGAGGTGCATCACTGTAAGTATTTATGGTTATTAAGTTAATAATGTAACCATAGGGACAGAAACCAATCATTATTATCATCATTATTATTTGCTTTTAGGAAAATCAATAGGGGTTCATTTATTTTTTGAAAAATCTTATTATTATTCACGTTGTTGTCTGTTTCGTCTTTCTGCTCATGATGCACATCCAGCTCCTCCCACTGTGCAGCCAACCGGTCAAATGAGAAAAGTTTACTCGTTAAGTTGTCAACAGTACAATGTTATAAGTCAAAATCTGGTGTAACATCTGTCATTTATTCCTTCCTTCCTCCTCTTCTCCTCTTCCTCTTTTTTTTCCTGTTTTGCACCAACCCACTTCCTCTTCCTCTCTCACTCTTTCCTCTTCTTTTCTATCTTTAGTGCTCAATTCTCCTGGCTCTTCACTCTCTCCTTTCATGCTTCATTAATTGCTGATGAAGTGTTGCATATAGTCATATACTGCAGCCCGGCTCACATATTCTGCCTCGTTTTACTCGCTGCATGCATTTCTTGTGTGCACGCTTGCCTGTGTGGGTTGAGAGAGAAAAGAGGGCGGGAAAAAAACACTCCTGAATTCTGTCTCTCTTTCTCTTTGTCACATCTTTTCTTTCAGCTATTAATACGCTTGACGGAACAGATTACAACTTTGATTTAATCAACAGTGTCTTCTTTCATTCTGTTGAAACGTCTGCCAATTAAATTTCCAATGCAGTGATTTGTGATTTAGTTCATTGTACATACTTGGCTTAACTTGTATAGGTCGGTGCTTGAAAGATTGGTGGATTTTAGCTTTGCAGGCTAGAATTTGAGAGTAGCTTCCCTCAAAGATCATGTCTAGAGCCACTTTTACCAAATAACCACTAAGGAAGGTAAATTATCCCCTGAAAAAGTGCATCTAAGTTCTTCATAATGCCATTTTGTCACATTCTCTGTTTCGTTCTGTACTTTACAGTGAGGAATATTAAACACCAAAAGAGAAAAAGCTAATAAAGCTTGATTCCCTGAATCATGTATCATTACCTTGCATGTAGTACTGTGTTACTGATAAAGCTGCATGTCTTTAGGTCATGGTGACTGCTGTAAGTCATTATAGAAAAACCAAGATAATGCTAATAGTGACAGGCAGCCAGTAAAATCATCTGTGGCTGCAAGTTACAGGATCCTTGCTGTCTTTCTGACTGGACTGTTGTGAATGTGTCTTTAGTGTAATCAAAGTTCAAACAGCTCTCCTTGTTTGTCTGTTTGAAACTTTAACTTTTCCTTTTCAGTCTCCAGTCCAGTTCCTCTTTCCTTCACTTTGTACTCCTCCTATTTTCCTCTTTTTGAATATTTTTTCTCTGCTCATCTCCTACAGTGTCTTTCTTTTCATCTTTTCACCCTAACCTGTCTCTTTCTCTCCTTCACTCTCTCTCTCTCTCTCTCAGCAGGCATTCAAGTTTCCTATGGTTATGTTAGTGTATGTGTGACTGGGAGGTGCCATGTCTGCTTTAATATTTCAGAGAACTTCTGTCATTTTGTATTACCCCTGTTTGTGTGTGTGTATGTGTGTGTGTGTGTGTGTGTGTGTATGGCGAGAAACTGAAACGATTCTTCGAGAAACTTTGTTTAATCCATGCAGCTCAGTGGTCACTGTTTCCACAGATGACTCTTACTGCCGCACAGAGTGCTCACGTTGTGGGTACGTAAAGTAGACGCGAATAATAAATGGAGAATAATAGTGAGGAGCGAGGTGAAGAGACATGCCAGAGAAAACATGGATCATTTCAAGGTAAAATAACCCTGAAAACTCTGTACAGTGTGTTTACTGTAAAACCGAAGTTGCCTACCACAATAGCACAACGTCAATACTTCAGGTTCTCAGCAGAAAGCATTCAGTCCACAGAACAGACCCGACACAAGGTAATGTTAAAGTTAGCTGTATGATGAAGGCTAGTGAAGGATGCAAGTTAATAATGGCTAAATGTACAGGCTAGTTAAGAACGTAACCATGTTGACTAGTTATTATGCTCCTAAGTTAGCTGTTTTGATTGCAGTAAGTAGGATTAGCAGGTGTATGGCAACCATTCAAAAAAGTTAATAAATGTACATTAGTCAGTCTTATGAACTGACGGTATAATATTTAGGCCAAAAATCAAAAGTATCTCAAACGATTACTCGATTTATCGCTGGAATAATCGGTAGAATAGTCGATTACTAAATGAGACATAAATAAAAAGAGTGACGGCGAAGGTTGAGAAAAGAGTTGGACGGAAAGATGAACTTGATTTGAAAAATGTGCCAAATTTGATAATTGTAGTCCTTAGTCCTAAAATTTCCAAAGCTATGTTACTCCCTGCTTCCTGCTTTATTGTCTGGAGAGTTTAAATGTTGAGGGCTGTAATGCAGATCTCTGTACATAAACTATAACTCAAGTATATAAAGCTTTAACAGTTCTGTACTAGCTTCTTTACTGTACACACATTAGGCACTTTTAAATATATAATAATAATAAAAATAATATATGTTTCTATAATAATAATAATAAAAAAAAATTCAAAATCAAAATCACCATCTGAAAATGTTGACATTGCTCAGTCCTGTTGTGTCTGGTTGTTATTATTGTATCTCTGTGTCTCACTGGAGTTTACGCTTCAGTTCATCCATGCCACGCCTGCTCCGTCTGAAGAAACCTCCAGATATTTCTCTGCATACACTGCATCGACTTAATTCTCTGCATAGTTTTAACGTAGAAACATTTCAAAACTGAGCAGGCTGTTTAATTTGACAATCAGACAGAATTGAGCAACACATTTGAGAAAGTTATAATGCAGTAACACAAATAAACAAATAGAGTCATAATTATTATGTAATCCAATTTTATCCCATTGAGATCTCATTTGTATAGTTTGGAACTGTGTGTGTGTGTGTGTGTGTGTTCTCCCTCCTGTCCTCCTTGATTTAGTTGCTAAACTTAACAGGATTTCTCTATAAGCTCACTATCTCTTCTACTTTGTAGCTTTTACCGCTGTAAGTATGCCAGAGAACTCAGGCTGTAAACAATGTGCTTGTGTGTGTGCATGTGTGGGTTGCTGACTTTGCAAACTGTGCTTGTGTCAGAGGTAAATTGCTCTGGCTCCCTTTGGTGTGGGAAGCAGCATGCAGGAGATAAGATATCCAAAGCTGCTGTCCTGTATGTGTGCGCGTGCATGTGTACGTGCCTGTGTGCATTATGCATTGCTTTGTTTGTGGCAGAAGGGGAGCTTGAACACTTTAAAGGGGTCCTGTGATTTTAGTTACAAAACATCAGTGATCACACACACACACACACACACACACACACACAGTGGCCCCTGTGGTCATCTCCTGGTTGTGTCTGAGTTGTGAATCTCTGTAATCAGTGAGTCCAACTGAGAAATCACAGGTTTTGATTGGAGTTCTGAATCTATCATCACAACCCCTTCTCCCAGTGACTGAAATGAGTCTCTAATTAAAATCTAAATTTATGGTTACAGATTTACAGGGCATAATTATGAGACTCTCCTCCCCAAGGACATACCACAAAACTGCAACCGTCACATTGTCATCCCCCATGGAGGGATTCAGGTCCCTCAAGGCCAATCAGCATCTAACACGTCACCTTGTTGTTTGACCTGTTGTTCTATTGTGCTTGTGTGTGTGTGTTTGTATCTATCAGAGCTGTCAGCTGGCCTTATTGGGATATGTTTCATTTCCCGTTATGGGTTTACATGAAATCCATCACCATGTCATTCTTACCCCAGGTTACCAGTGGAGTCAGGACATTTTGTCAGCATCCTCTTTGTGTTTGTTGTCTTTATGGTTGATTTGATGGCTGGATATTTTTCCTACCTTTTAATGTTTTCATGAGGATCATCCCCCTTTTATACCTTTTAAAGGGAGAATAAGACTAAACTAGGGCAATTCATCCAATAGATGTCGAGAAAATTCACTCTTAACCACAAATGGAAACATCATAGTGAAGCTAGATAAAGGGTTATCGCAAAATCTTTTTTGTATCAGTCAATATCAATAATTGTCGCGATTAATGTCAAATCATTATTTGCTTCAAGTTCAAAGGCATATTTTTGCTCCTGAGTGAAAGTTGAAAAAACAGGTGGTTAATTGAGGTTTTAAGCTATTCTTTTTTGTCAGAACATGACAAGCACTTGACAAAAAGCAGAGCATTTCACAAATCGGAGGTACTGTAATTTCTTACTTTCTGCGTGTTCCACAGGTTTGTGGTGTTGCCACAGCAGCTGGTTTGCTTTGTCTTTTGTCGGATTAGGCAATGTGTCTGTAAGCATACCTCTATCTGCGACATGATTGGCTCTTTTCTTTGTGCATCTTGATTGGCCTTAGTTTACCTGGCTTCTGATTGGCTCTTTTATTCCTGGGTTTTGATTGGCATTGTCAATCCGGTGACATGATTGTCTCTTTTATTCCTTCAACAAAATTGGCTCTTCTATTCCTGCAATGTGGTTGGTTCTTTTAATCCTGGGTTCTGATTGGCTCTTCTTCTTCCCCTTATCATGCTTTTATCCTCATCGTTTTATCACCCAGCCCTAATAGACATTCTCATACACAAATACATACTTACTGTCTTCTTCAGTACTGACATTTTCATTTACCCAATAAAACAGTGAAGATGCTGCTCCTGCAGTATGTGGACAGTTAAATAACCTTGTTAAGAAGAGCCAAAGTGTCAGCATGCCAAGCTGTGCAAAAAACACTCACCACACTCATACAAGCAAACAAACTGGTGTCATGTACTGTATGTGTCAGCTGTGTGTTGTTATGGATAAAATGTCCAAATGGTTTAACAAAGATTTTTATACTCAAACTGAAGTATATTGTGTTTCATCTGCAAATACTCCACTCTTTTATCGCATCTCCACCATATCTACTCAATTAATGTCTTTATTTTTCCACCACACGTACAGTACAAGAGCAGGAGAAACATCTGCAAGCATCACGCACTCAAGGTCGTTCTCCAGAGTGTGAGCTGGGATGTCTCTGTATTGACGTCTACCGATTTCGCTTTTCAATTTTTACTCTGGAATCGATACATTGCGCGGACTGAACCTCTTCTCCTACTGATGTTAAGGCTGAAGTATTGCTGACCTTTAGCTTTTCTGTCCTTCCCTTTTTTAAGTTTCTACTCATGGATTCTGTGAAGTTGGATTTCACCACTCTCTTTTTAATTATTTCCTTCACCAGGCAGTGCGGCACGCTAAAAGACCAGTGTTAAGAAACTTGTTAAAGCTACTGTAATGTTTGGGTTTACAGAGGTTGTAATGGTGCTATGAAGCTGAAACAGATACAGCTGTTTGAGATTAATGGATTTACAGAAGCTAAAACAGCTCATCAAAGCTTTGGCACACAATAATATGTGTACTGTAGCAAAGCAACACTTCACAGTCACAGTGCACACCATTCATCATTATTCTTTCAAAGTAACTTCTTTACCGTCATGAGCACTCCGCATATTAAATCAAGCTTATTATTCCGTCTCGTACAGAGAATTTGCAGGTTGTTACTGCAGATTACAACAAGGTCTTTCTAGCTTCCAGAAATAGCTTCCAGGGTAAAGTGTGTTACATCCAGCTAGCACTGTGGATATGAACGTACATATTACATTATATTAGACATACAGGTATGGATAAGAAGCTGGAAAACTAATCAGTAAAAGATTACTTTGCACCTTGATGAGCTCAATCTTCTTCATTCCCTTAAAGTCTGTTAAAGGTAATTTAAAACCCAGTTTGAGTTTGAGATGTCCTTGCTTGCTTGAGACGAGTGAAAAGAGAGAGAGAGAGAGAGAAAAATTGAGAGGAGAGAAGAAACATAGCAACTTCTGGGTTCATTTTTTTAAAAGACCTTAACTCTAGACAGTGATATCTCTATTTACTATCATCCATTTGGTCCGGTAATTAATTATTGCCATAAAAGTATTCCTAATGCTCTAACAACAAGATAGTGCCCACCTCTGTTTCAAGAGTGCGAATAAATCCACATCCAAGATGAAGAGAAAGAGAAACAAAAGCAATAAATGGGGACGACGGGGGCTTCATTAGAGCAGTGATATACAGTAAGTATACTATACGGTACAGAAGAGTAATGTTTGTTCTTATGGGGCTTTGTATAAATAATGGCTATACTGTACGAGTAAACAAAAGAAGAAAATAGGACAAATAAAGTATTTCCAGTCATACTGATTTGCTAGCCCATCAAAATGTCAGTTTACTTTCAATCTGACTGAATCTCAT
The DNA here is from genome assembly GCA_036023655.1 of Nannoperca australis. Taxonomy (NCBI): domain Eukaryota; kingdom Metazoa; phylum Chordata; class Actinopteri; order Centrarchiformes; family Percichthyidae; genus Nannoperca; species Nannoperca australis. The sequence goes on from JAVQJD010004756.1 coordinate 16,019, forward strand.
TCTGTAAATTCACAGTCTGCTTATTACTGTAATGTGCACTTTTTTATGTTCTCTTGGACAGACTTGTTGAATAGAAAGTGAATAAAAACCCTCAGTAATAATGTCAATAATGATGAATTGGTTAATTGCGGGAGCCGCCGTCACCTGAAAATACAAATGTACAATAGGAAGAGGGGAGGAGAGACTGAGGAGAAGAAGTAGCTCTGAACAAAGACTGAATGAGAGTGATGGAGTATAAGGAAAGAACATATGAGCAGGAATGTTTTAATATTTGTCCTTCTTCTTCTTCTTCTTTTTGCACCATTGCTGTTGCAGAGTCTTTTGTTTTCCCTCTCTCCTTGCAACCCTCCCTCTCCCTCTCCCCTGCCCTTTATTTTACCTCATTTTGTTTCACGGCCATTGTTTTCTTTAAGGTATGTTTTTCCTTTTTTTCCTCATGTTATCACCTTGTTTACCTATTCTCTTACTCTCTCTCTCTCTCTCTCTCTCACTTTCTCACTGACAGCGTGACTGAAAGAATAATGGAATTTATTTGGATGACTGTGAAGCACGATGTTGGAACCTGGGATGTGTTAAGTCAAGAACAGTATCAGCCGGGTGTGTGTGTGTGTGTGTGTTTCTATATTAGCCTAGATTGTGAAATTTATATGCCTCTGCTAAGGTCAGCAGAAAATTGAAAAGAACAGCAGAATTACTAAAAGAAAAACAAGCATGAAACCGTCCAGTCCAACTGTGTGAAGGTGCATTTGAGGTCAGTGGCTCATTTTGTGCAACATCAAATGTTAACTTTAAAAGCCTGTTCGTAATTGTTGCAATGATTTTGGCTCTTAGGTCAAGTTTAGACTCACATTTTAGATTACAATGTACACAGTGTGTGCTGTATGGTCAAAAAAAATACAATGACTGAACAACTTGACCACATACAACCAAAATACATGTTTTAAATAATGTGACTGTGAATAGCACATCCATCAGCTCTGCCGTGTGTTGAGAAGCACACACACATACACACACACACACACACGCACACACACACACACACACACACACACACATACATATGAAATTAGAAATCTAGTTTTGGCCCTCATTTCTTTTGAGTGTCTGAGCATGCCTGCTTGTGTGTGTGTGTGTGTGTGTGTGTGTGTGTCGTCTAGGCTGGCAGACAGACAGCGCAGTATACTGATAAGCAGGGGAGAGCCTATTAGCTGTTTGGCCTGCAGCCTGAATGTCACTGTGATTTTCTGTCTCTGGTCAGAAACCACATCCGCACTTATCAGAAAGCTAGTGGGACATGGGATGGTTTCCATCAAAAAATTTTTGTGTTATTTCTTTATTCATTAGCCTCAGTCACAAACCTTGTTTCTTGTCATCTTCTCTTCTCATTCAGTCTTTCCTCTCTTGCTCGCTGTGTGTTTGTGTTTGCCTCCAGCATGCTGCAATCTGGACAAAACTTCAAGTCATCTAGAGAGAAAATGCAGCAAACAAGAGCACCACAACAAGAAGAAGTCTTCTCTTCTTCTTCTTCTTCTTCTTCTTCTTCTTCTTCTCTTCTGCGGTACAGTGACTGCCATGAACGTGTCTGGGCTTCACTGTGTCAAAGTCACGATAATTCACAATTCCGTTTTAATTATCTTCCAGTGTCTAAACACCAAAGCAACAGTTGTTCATGTTGTTCATCACTAAACGAACATGTGTCTCAAACAGGAAGCTAAACAGTAACATGTTAACGCACAATGACTGCTAGCAAATGCCTGTAAATAAAAGCCAACATCACTAGCAGAGCCTTTTCATAGTTTTCATGCTGTATCACATAATCATTTGATTTCTGAAATAAACTACCATAACTGTCCTGTTTTGGCATTATTACAATAGTTGATAATTATTATTGATCCAACCATCATTTTCTTGAATAATGCATAAATCATCTCAGATTCACAAGAAATCCCAAGTTAACACATTGAAGCTTGTTTTGTCCAATGAACACTCCAAAACCCGAAAGTACTCAGATTACTCTTACACAAGACAATTAAATCTAACAAACATTACAAAAACAGGAACCAGTACATTTTTGTGTTTGTTTATTTTAATTTTTTTATTTTTACTGAACTTGTTGCTCAACGAATCAATTACTTCAATTAGTTTAATGACTAATCTTTTCAGCTTTCCTTCAATGTAAAAAAACCTACCTCAGTACCAATAATCATTTTGTCGGGAGTTCTTTTCCTTATTCAATTTATTGGGCTCAGTCAGCAAGTGCATCATCAGGGATGAAGATTGAAAAGTGAAGCAGATGGACTACCTATAACTGAGGTTTTCAGAATAATATTCTCGTATAAAGTTCCTGTTTTCCATTGTGTGGCAGGTGGCCCTCATCCAATGTTTGGACAAAGACATCCCAAACCAGCGCTGGTATTTATTGAGTATTCATTTTGGCCCCTCTGCTGTATGCATTACATAAAAACACGCCATTAACTGAAGTTTGTCATTCATTATCTAAAAAATGCAGTCATATCTTACTAAAATTAGTAATTTGTTCTGATAAGAACAAACAATGGAAAAAATTAAGAAAGAAATCTTGTCAAATTAAATTACTCTGCTATCTGAATTTTGATTACTGCTCGTGTCATCTCTATATAATTATGGTGATCATACCTGCTGTGATGATGATGGTTATGTTTTGGATTACTCTGCAAATTGACTGAACCCCAATCTCTGAATATTTTCATAAGCCAGCTCCCTCTGCGCTTGACTCATTCTGTCCACAATTAACAGAGAGAAAGACGAGCTTTACAAGACTACACCTGGCCCAGGAATGGCGTGCGTGTGTGTGTGTGTGTGTGTGTGTGCATGCATGCATGTGCAGATTGCAAAACAGGGAACTCCACACTAAACAGACCTGCTATTTCACTCTGCTTACCCTCACTAATATTTAAAAGCTCCTGTAAAAAAAAAAAAAAATATATATATATATATATTTTTTTTTTTCCAAAAATAATTGGTCTCCCCACCACCAACTTGCCAGCACTCATTGGCCAACTGCCACCACTCGCAGAGCACTGACCATAGCACATGACACTTGCCTCCTCCCCGCCCTCCAACCCATGCCTCACCCTCCTCCACTCTGGCCGCAGATACAGACGACGATTTGTGCCCTCAGCTGTAACTGCTTTAAATAGCCTTTACACACTATAATAGACGTGTGTTGTAATGTTTTTGTTTGTTTATACCTTGTTTAGAATGTTATTTTTATGTAAAGACTATGAGACCGAACCATAAAGAATCCTTCTGAATCTGAACAGTAGAGCTGATAGGTATCATATCCCATTAATGCATGTCACTAATTCACCTTCTTCCCCTAGCTGTGTGCTTCTCTCGTCTCTCTCTCTCTCTCTCCTAAAGATTTCTGCAGGTATTTCTGCCTCCGGCAACGTAGGGTCTGGATCTGTGGGTGCTCCTGCTGCCCCCGGGTTCCTGCTCAACCGCCAATGTTGCTATTACTGTTATACGGCACTACTGTATGTTCTCCTTCCTCCTGCTCTCTCTCCTCTTGCACCACCATCATTTGTCTCTTGTTGTTAGACAGTAAAAGGATTCTGTCTGCTGTGTTTGGGTCGAGTGGAAGCTCACAGAAATCTGATGGGGGAAACAAGACACAATACAGCAAGTTTGTAATCTAATGAACCTGTTCTGCATTTTGGGGATTGTTATTATGTGACTTTATTCTATTTCCCGAAGGTACATCATCTAACATTGCTGGCTTCATACATATATATAACATGGTTCAACTCTCCTATACTGAGCAGCAGACTTTACATATCTACAGTCTAGTTCAACCAGGCTTCACTTTGTGTAATTTTCCTTCAATATCTAGAGCAGGGGTCTCAAACTCGCGGCCCGCGGGCCAATTGCGGCCCGCATGACGATATTTTGCGGCCCCCTACTCGACAGCAAAGTTTAGTGTTAGTGCGGCCCACGCATTTTTCTCATACGCACGTGTGCGAGTCGTTGCCAATCAACGCAAATTAGCAATGTCGGTGAACTGCAGCGTCGTTTATTACGTTGGATTCTAAATCTCTCTATGTACGTTTCTTTTGTCACCCAGCCCCAGTCATGTCTTTCTCAAAACCTGCTGTGAAGAGAAAAGTTGGCAATGAGCACAGACAATTTCAGGATAAGTGGG
>JAVQJD010004767.1:0-12103 GCA_036023655.1 Nannoperca australis
ATCTCAAGGAGGATCAGAAGAAATGGACAGCATGTGAGTTAAATATGAGTGTCACAGCAAAGGGTCTGAATACTTATGACCATGTGATATTTCAGTTTTTCTTTTTTAATAAATTTGCAAAGATTTCTACATTTCTGTTGGTTTTCTGTCAAGATGGGGTGCTGAGTGACATTAATGAGAAATAAAACGAACTTTTTCGATTTTAGCAAATGGCTGCAATAAAACAAAGAGTGAAAAATTTAAAGGGCTCTGAATACTTTCCGTACCCACTGTATATCACTTAAACATCCAAGTGATGTAACAATAAGCACAACACACTTTTGTGAAGAGTAACTTCACAAAAATGAGTAACTGACACTAGTTGCTGTCTACTATTCAGAATAATTTTACAAAACCATGTGTCCTTGTAAAGGATGTAGAATGCATAAAGATAGTTTGCTCTTTGCACTTAACAAATAAAAAAAGGAACTATCCCCGTTTTTTTCCAAACAAGAAAACCGCAAGCTTCAAAAAAAGGAATGATTACTCAATCTTAGCTGCTGGCCCTCCCTCCTCCACCCTTCTAGTTCCCCCCAGAGGGACGCAAGTGCGTCAGTGTGGAGTTGGAAAAGAGGAGAAGTAAAGCCTTTTGACTTTCAGGAAGGAAACGCATCTGGGGAATAAGGAAAGAGAGAACGGGTGAAAAGAGGAATTAGCGTAGAGGAAGAGGAGCTAGCCAAAAATAGTTCGCCTGCGCTTGAGCTTTGCATCGCCAGAGCCCGTACCACACCTCCTTCCACTCAGGCATTAGTCAGCCCTGACCTATCCCTCAGCGGGTGACTAACTTCTCCACTGAACCTTCCCCCAAGTCATGAACCTCACTTCCTCCCAGGTGTCTTTATCCAGTCCGGGGTTACTCAATTTGAGACCCCCCCCTCCATCTTTTTCTCTCCTGTAATAAACATATACACAACTGTCCTTATAGGACTGGAGATTGTGCCTCAATAATGTTTCCACTGGCAGGCTGTGGGCATTAACAGGAAGAGATAGACATGTACTGACAGACTTTAAATGGAATGATAAAGATATGAAATCAAAGTTCAACTATAATCAACTGAGAGATAACAGAAGTAGATATGATTGAGGTATGAGTTATAATAACAGCCAGTGGAGAGGAATGGGTAAACGTGCATTCCTCTGGCTACCATCTAGAAAAACAGGAATATGGTAAAGCCAGATGTAAGGTTGTGTTGTGACCAGACTGGCCATTGGTTTAGAAAGACCGGAAGAATAGCAGATGTTTTATTTCATGCAGGTGTTCAACAAGCGCAGTGGACTTTTAGTCACTGGTCGGGTTTGCCAGAGCAAACAGGATGCAGTGGGCAGTGTTTCACTGTAATTGGTCGCTGTAGTTTGATTTATGACAGCAACAAAGAATGCAGGAAGGAGACAGGACGCAGATTACTAAGGAAACAGAGTACGTGTGTGGCTGCATGTTAATAATATAAAATATAATATATAAAATAAATATAAACCTGCTAAAGGTTTTCCTATGTTGTGAATCACAAACCAGTGTGAACTGGTCATTATGTTCCCACACTGGAGGCAGTCCTTATTACAAGACAAATGACTAACTGTGGAACATTGTATCAAAGGACGTGTCACAGATTAAATAAAAAGATGCCAAGTGTAAACTAAAAATGTATTTATGTTATTTCTGCTGTTTTAAAACTAACACTTTGGTTACTGAGAAATGTGTCTTATTAGAAAGATTATACAAAACACCTGCCATTGGCAGTGTAGGCTGTGACAGTTGCCAGTTGTGCATCGAGATGTTTTCTAAAGCTGTTTGTTAACTAGAGCCATCCAGTGGTGCTTTAAGGAACTTTGAATATAACAAAAAGAAAACAATGGGGCCTTCAACAAAGATACTGGCCACCATTCAATATTTGTATTTTCTACCTTAAATTAAAAAAAGCCTATGGAACCACATACCCTTACTGCATAGGTGAGAAGATGGCAGAATTTCTTGTGGGAAATAATCACAGTAATTAATCAAAACACAAAACACATTCCTCCCTTTAAAATGTAGGATGCTTTCAAAGTGTTTCCCACTAGTTTGTATGTATTGTCATTTAGCCTTGTCTTAGGTAGAGGCTGGGTGCCCCCTCTGCTGACTACTAATGTTTTGAGGGTGTTTTGGATGTATTAATCATGTTTTGCAGTGGTCTTAGTCATTTTTATTGTTTTGGATAGCTCCTGGGTTGTTTTATGGTGCCAATTAGGTTGGTTTTAAAATGAAATCGTGTAAATGACATATAATGATGTATAAAATATGTTATTCTTAATTTCATATTCACATTTCTCTTTAATTCTGGTTTTGTGTGTTATCTGTTTTCTGTGTGTCTGTAACTCATTATTATTGCTTCCTATCTTCGCCAGAGATGTTTCATCTCATTATCTTAAATAACGGGTAACCTAAAAAATGAAATAAAATGTATGAAATTCGTTTTATGTCGCCAGCATTCAAGCCAACGTGATTATGAGAGCTTGCCCAGACAGTAGGTTATTATTATCATCATTATTATTATTCACCATGACCAGACAAGCTGACCCGCAATATAATCCGTTTCCATGGGAACGCTCTTAATACGGAAGCCTGTTTGGATAACGGGCGCTGAAACGCAAAGGGGGTAGGAGCAGCAGGAGGCCATGGCTGGACAATGACTGACGTGGGAAGTGTAAGGAGTGAGTAAGAAACTTCGGGGGAAAACAGGTCTTGAGAGTTTGCTTCTCTGTAAACCCCTGTGGGTTTCACCGGTCACAGCAGAATGAGTCTGGATAAAGCGGAGCTGTGTGATTCACTTTTAACCTGGGTAAGTTTGACATTAGCGAGGTTTCATAGCAGGGCTAACCGCCGGGCTAACAGGTGACAGCAGGTGTTGGCGAAGTAAGAGGACAAATAACGTTACTTTTGCAAGTGAATGCCTCGCATTATCGATAAAAAGCTACACTGTTTACTAAGTAGGTTAACGTGTAAGCAGTCGGCAGGTATGAAAGTTGAGTGTCTGGTACCAGACTATCGCTAGCCAGCCAAGCTAACTAGCTAGGTAAATACATTGGAAGTTTGCTTTTGGTGGTCTGCTTTACTTTATCTGTACTAAATTGACTGCGGTGTCAGCAAACTTGACTGCCAGACAAACAAACCCAAATGTCTTTGTGTAAGCTGAGAGGTGTATGCAGAAATGTTAGGCTATCTAAAACAGTAACTTCTCCAGCCCAGGGAACATCCACCTGTTTGTCACTTTTCCACACAGAGGCAAGCGTAGGACTAAACTAAGACACCAACCAATAGGCCTTTTTCACAGCAGACATTTTGACTTGTCATAGTAGGAAAAACACAGGTGTTACTAATAACATTAACGATGGCTCCGTTCTATTCAGGTATGAACCGTGATAGTGAGCTGGCATGCACAGCGCTAAATGGAGCTCAGCCATCGTTCCATCTATTATTTACACCTTTCTGCTGTGACATGTCCAAATGTCTTCAGTGAGAAATGCCCATATTAATATCTTGCCAAGTAGGACTGGAATCCCATTTATTTACCTGCATCATATGTCAGTGGTTGTGCAACATGCAAGCTACCATAATGTGTTTTATTACTACAAGTACCAAACTGCTTTTTAGAAACATTACAGCTGTTTCTTTTCCCAAGAAAGTATGCACATTTTGTTTATTATGTATGCCTTTACACACATTTTAAGATTAAAACCCCCATGAGTAACGCAGTCATCCAGATTAATCAGTCTGGTTTAGTTTATAAGGAAAATACGTCCGTGCATCAAATGTATAAGCTGTTTTTAAAGGTTACTTTTTAAATTACTAATTCTTAATGTCTTTATTCTCAGTTACAGACATTTCAGGTGCCATCATGCAACAGCAAGCACAGCCTAACAAGTGGAGTGGCCATTGCACATGTGCTGCACAGAATGTAAGAGTACACTTATGTACACATATTGATGGTTATTGTGTTGCTTTGATTATGTAAGAGCACAACATGAAGTCAGAGGAAGCAGCTGATAGAAATTAATTCAGAGCCTCCTCAGAGATTTGCTTATCTGTGTGATTTGAACTAAATTGCCCTTTGAATTTGTATGTTGCAATTGCAAAAAATCCTATTATCTATGCAAACTTGAAACCATTCTCAGAGGGAGTTTACCCAGCTGTGGCTTTGCAGCGTAGGTTTGACTTTTGAGTAAACCGTATGACCTTCGCAGCTTATAGAGGGGTATTTAAGTATTTCTTGTACCCCCACTGATACATAGACAAATCAAACAAATGTTTCTTTATCTTAAGGTCATTTTAACTGCTTCTTGAGCGTTATTCCCACGTGTGACATGTGGCTTTAATGAACTCAAATGTCATTGGTCTCAGCAGAAGACGAGCACGGGGCCTCATTGCCCTGTGGCCTACTGTGAATCTTGATGTCCAGAGATGTGCTGTCACTTGAGTTCTCTTGTGCTCTCATTAACAGAGACCCCTCTTGGTTTAATGAGACATGGCTCGGCAGGATTAAGGAGGAGAGCGGGGAGAACTGGCGCCTCAAGGTACTTTATGAAACAGTAGGATATGACAGAATACCCTACAGCAACCTAGAAGTTTGGGTTTTTTTTAACGTCTTTTCCCCTGACTAAAACGAGGATCAAGATTGTAACTCTGATTTGTTTTGTTCTTTTTAGGTCAGCAACTTGAAAAAGATTCTTAAGAGCATGCTGGAATATTATCATGATGTAAGGAGACTTGATTATTTTGACTAACTTTGCCGCTGCCTGTACACTTAAAAATTTGCTCAAGGCTCAATCCTAACATTTCCCTTAACTCTCCATGGGCAGGCGCTCGGCCACCAGGTATCAGATGAGCACTTGCCAGACGTGAACCTTATAGGAGAGATGGGAGATGTCACTGAACTGGGCAAGCTGGTGCAGCTTGTATTGGGCTGTGCCATCAGTTGTGAGAAGAAACAAGGTAAACTCCATTCTGTAAAAGGATGAAAACCAAGTAGAGGCAGCCATCTGTGAAAATAACACACAGGATTAACTCGGAGTCCCATCACATGGTTCTTGCTCTATATCAGCCATGGCCTGATCATCACAAGTTGATAAACTGACCAAATGCTTTTTTTCCCCCATACTAAATACCAGTTTACTAACTACAATTCAGGGGGAAAAAATTACTTTTTATTTAAACATGACCCTGATGAGCACAGTGTTTCTGAAAATGCTGGTATATGCCATGCTGATTTTATTTTTTTATTTTTTTTTGGAGAGTATTTGTGTTAATCTGCATTTGGCCGCACCTTCACTGCTCTCTGTTGTCTTCTCCCAAACACAGAGCAAATCCAGCAGATAATGACACTTGAGGAATCTGTCCAGCACGTTGTGATGACAGCCATTCAGGAGGTGAGTGAGCCTCTGCTTATCCTCCCGCTTCTCTCTGCTTTGCATTAATCCCAGATCTTAGTCATGGTTAATTCACAATCAAAGAAATCCAGATAAGCATAGAACTGAACAGGGTCCCAGAAACCCTCCTCTGAGAGTGTTTCTTTGGCACCCATGTGACAGGAAAAATGTTGAACGTTGGGGGAAAAAACAACCCATTTCAGGTTTTACCAAATAAAGTTATTTAGAACAAGTTCTTGTATTTTTCCTGTTATTTCTTTTATTTTTTATGCCTGCTGTGTTTTAGCTCTTATCAAAGGAGCCTTCATCTGAACCAGGAAGCCCAGAGACCTATGGGGACTTTGACTACCAGGTGAAACCCACAACACTTTCATCCCCCCTCTGTATACTTGTTCTTCCCTCAGCAGATCTGTTACAGCATTCTTTTGTGTTTTCCCTTTCATTCATGTTTACGCCCTCCTACAGTGCCTAGTATGACATCTCCTCTTCTGTGTTCTGTCGATTCTGTATTTGCAGTCCAGGAAGTACTACTTTCTAAGTGAGGAGGCAGACGAGAAGCAGGACCTGAGCCAGCGCTGTCGAGACCTGCAACATCAGGTTGGTCCACCAAATGGAGTCTACGTCTTACTTGGCAAACATTTCCTGAGATCTTAAAGTTAGAATCTTTAAGATTTCGGTCCTGGTTGATTTGGTGACACGTGTGGTTACAGGTAACAACATCAAGTGTTTTTTAGTACTACAGGACCTAGACGGGACAGCAAACACACCTTTTACCAGAGATACAATTGAAAGCAACTGGTGTATTTGTTTACAGTGCAATCAAAACAGAGTTGGAGGTGTGCAGCCTGATGCCTGCCAAAAAATGCTCCAATTTCTGTTGTCTTGTTTAGTTTATTATGAACAATCGCTGTCATCGCTAACCTCTGTGACAACTGCGTTGTTTTCTGTGATTGCTTCACAATAAAAGTTTTAAGAAATGTTAGGTTAGGGTTAGCAGTAGAGCTATAAGGATAGAAAGAAAATTAATTGCTAAATATTTTGATAAACAATTAACATTTGCTGGTTCCAGCTTCTTCAATGTGAAGATTTGCTGCTTTTCTTTGTCATTTCTGACAGTAAATGAAGATTCTTTGGGTTTTTGACTGTTGGTCGGACAAAAGAAGCAATTTGAAGACGTCGCTTTGGACAATTCTTTGACATTTTATAGGCTGAACGATTAATCGTGGGGAGGGGGACAACAGGAGATTAATCAATAATGAAAATAATCGTAGTTAGCAGTAACTAAATACAGCTTTGATACAGTGTTTGTAGAGTGACATAAAATTACAAATGCTGGATTACACGCCGCATTATTACCTGAATCCCTTTAGTGTAGCTAGACAATCTCAGTCCATTGTGGGGAGGGCAGACTCTTCCACTAATTACTTCTCAATAGTGAAGCTGGACCTGCTTGCTACTGCTGGAAAAACTGATGACCATGAATATCTTCCATGAAAATCTTAAGGATTATAACTTTAAGATGGCTCACTCGGGTCTAACAGAGGTGTTGGCCTTATCTCAAAAGGCAGTGCATTTTGTGGTTTTGGATTAATTTAAAATCCTTTCACCTTCTGTGTACCTGCCTTTCTGATACTTTGATGCCTAGTTTTGCTGTGCTCTGGTTGCAGCATGTTGCTGACTGTGTGTGCCTGCTGCTTTTGTGCTCTGGCCCTTATTGATTAGTCCGCCTGAGACTTTGTTTGTGTTCCCATGGCTTGTTTTTGCACCACTGACTGAGAGGGGACTAATTTGGTATTTTTTAAAGATACATTCTAGTCAATAATTGCATAACATGAAGATAAAACTGACACATTGCCTTGGGATGGAGCAGTAGCCAACAATAATTTGTACTGCTTTCAGCCCACGTTTGTTTACTTATTTAGCCCACGCGTTAGGGATTAGTCATTTGTGTTGTTTTGAAAGCTATTTACTGTTCCTGGTTCTGTGCTAAAGCCTGCAATCTGTCCTTAAAGTTCAGTGTATAGTTTTGCTGTCTTCAAACTGGAAAGATATCCAGCAGGTCCTTGATCAAATATATATATGAATATGAATGCCAGCTTGTCTAACTTCAGTTCAGCATGACTCAAACATTTTGTGAGCATATTGTTGCAACTCCAATGAGCTGTGCATATTCATCTATGTATCAGGATAATCTGGTCTTGACCCTGAGGGTAATGTTAACAGCTTCCTTATTGAGAAAGTTCCATCTGCCTGAGACCATTGCAAATCAGCTGACTAACTAGCATTTGATGACTGAGCATGTGAAATGAGAATATAGCACAAGTTCGAGGACCTCTAAGCATGGAAAGTGGTGAGTTTGTCGCTGTGTATCTGTTTTTCTCCTGTGAATGTGTTGTGTGCCAGTACTGTCTCTCTCTTGTGTTTACTTTCTGAAAGATGTCCGTGTTCTGGATATGTTATTCTTTAAACCAGTGTACTTTCCTGATGCATCTTCTCTCTCCTCTTTTTCCCTCACTTTGCACAGCTGTAGATTTATCCCTTTGTGCATCTTCATCACTTCTCTCTCTTAGCCGCCCATTACAGAGTCTTTACACCTCCCTTCACAATGTTTATCCTCTGTTGTCTCTTTCTCTCTCTCTTGCCCCGCAGTTGTCGGTGGCTCTGGAGGAGAAGTCGTCCCTACAGGCAGAGACCCGCTCCCTGAAGGAGCGGCTAAGCCGCTGCGACTCTCTGGACGCCTCCACCACCGCCATCACTGGCAAGAAGCTGCTGCTGCTGCAGAGTCAGATGGAGCAGCTTCAGGAGGAGAACTACAGGTACAAGCAGGTCCAGGGTTTCTATCTAGTATTTAATGCCTAAGAAAACACTCACACCGGTCTTTCACATAACATCAACACTACAATACAACATAACATTTTGACAACTTAAAAAATAAAGAAATAAAAAAGATATAACATTCATAGGTCATAAGTTAATGTCATGTACACAAAATCAGATGCTATTGTTGATTCATCTGGCTCCGTTTACTATCTCACAATAAGTCCATTCAGTTTACTCTTGCTCTTGTCATGTACATCTCAGACTGGAGAACAGCAGAGACGACATGCGCGTGCGGGGGGAGATACTGGAGCGTGAGATGGTCGACCTGCAGCTACGTAATGAAGAGCTGACCAGCCTGGCGCACGAGGCCCAGGCCCTCAAAGATGAGATGGACATTCTCAGGTGAGACCGGCGCTCTGAGGGTTTTGTGGTCTCTGCTTTGTAGATTTCTAGCAGAGCATTCCAGCTTGTGCAATGTCAAACCAAAGATACATTGTGGGCTTTTTGAAATGCAGTTCATTCAGGATTAACAGTGGAAAGATTTTCCCGATGTGAAATATATTGTAGTTATTTTTGAGCCAATAGATGGTTAACTTCTGGAATTGTTGTGAATAAATTATAACAATAGGCATTTATTTTTGCCTTTTTTAATTCAGTTGGATCAGGACAGCAGCATTTTGAAAACATTTGTCTTGTCTTTTTAAAGCAGGGCTACTCAACTTGCTTTTACGGAGGCCACTTTTGCAAAATGACAGGAGGCCAGGGGCCAGTCGATAAACAAACATGATTAATATTGATCAAATATCTTGCGGTGCTACCAGACGGGAACGCTGCGCTGAAGCTAGCATGCTTTGATTCGTGGTGGCGCCTGATGTTAGCAACCTTGAATTCAGCTATTGTCATTTGGCAAATTAAACAGAGGTTTGGTATGAGGTGACAAAACAAAGGCAAATTCATCTGTTCGTTTTTTTTATTTATTGAACTGCCTGTTTTCATCGTCACCCTTTCGACATTTGCTCATCTTTGCCAAGAGGCAAATCCAGTCGCAGCAGGCACAAGTTTGCTTTGTGGCTGAAAATAGGACCCCAACAAATGATTTGCTAAAACCTACAGTCCCAGCTGTTTTAGGAAGCTTTTTTTAATGTAAAAACAAATGGGCTTCGACCTGAGAGACACAGGCAAGGAAGGGAAGTTAAAAAAAGTATTGAGAAACAAACTAACTTGTTGGTTTTGATCTCTTAGATGAATTTATTGACGGCATCAAAAATTTAGAATATCACCAGCCTTTTCCTTTAAACAGTAGTTCATCTATTATCAATTTACACTCACAGAAACAACTCCCACACTGCCCACACACAGACGTCCATTCAGCTCCTCTCTCTGACATCTGTGTTGATAATATGAATTTCATGCATTGACACTGGCCTGCGTCAGAGTTGTTTTCAGTAGTTAAGTACATATCCACGCGGATGTATTGTGTTAAACTAAAAGTCATATTCCTACACGATGCCTCCCACTCTGTCCTCTCCTCCCCCTCAGGCACTCGTCTGACCGGGTGAACCAGCTTGAAGTGCTGGTGGAGACGTACAAGAGGAAGCTGGAGGATCTGGGCGACCTGCGCAGACAGGTGCGCCTCCTGGAGGAGCGCAACACCGTGTACATGCAGCGCACCTGCGAGCTGGAGGAGGAGCTCCGCAGGGCCAACGCTGTCCGCAGTCAGCTGGACACCTACAAGAGACAGGCAAGCTGTGGGCTGGAAGCAGGAGGGAGAGCGATGGTTGTCGCTGCGTCGACGTCCAAGTGATGTTAAACACAGTCTGGCTTGTGCACGTATTTGTAAAACCTTGCCGTTTTTATAGAGGGCTCTTGCCAACGCAGACTGTTGCTATGCTCTCTGACTTGCAGGCTCATGAGCTTCACACCAAGCACTCGGCAGAGGCCTTGAAAGCTGAGAAATGGCAGTTTGAGTACAATAACCTTCACGACAAGTTTGACGCACTGCTGAAGGAGAAAGAAGTGAGTTGGCGAACACTGTCGGGGAAATTAAAGTTCAAATTGTGTTGTGGAAAGAACGAGCAGGTGCTTTTACTGTGCTGTTCTTATCAGTGTGCAGCGTCTGCCTGTGGTGGCTCTGTCTGATAACACGGTCACGCCCTACAGCCCTGTCGTATTACTAGACAAGCTGCAGTAATAGTTTTGATTCCAGGGATGGCAGTCCTGTGTGGCTCAACATTTGCTGTGATTATTATAGGACGCACATCCCTGCAGGAGGGATTGTAGCCAGGCAAATATCGTACTATTCTTCAGTGGACTCCCACATCCTGTGTCAATTCTAGCACCTTCTGCAATCTGACAGGAGTGATTCATGTCCTCGGTTACTCGTGGGAGTCATTTAAGAAATGCATACTGTACTGACATGCAGTGTACATTTACTTCTAGTTGGTGTGTGAGTCTAGATAGAGGAAAGTCATCGCTGCATGGGGTTTGAAGGTCATGGGGTTATGTAAATCAGATTTCCCCCAATAACTGCCCTTAGATCAAATGTGCAATGACATTAAGTCAATTTCCATGTGCAAACAACGCTGATCTAAATACCTAATCAAGCATGATTTTTTTCCTTTTAAAAAAAAAAAAAAGCTGTTACCATTTTAGCTGTTATTGGACAGTAAACACATGAACAGTTCATCCATGTATGTACCTTAACCTTCTGGGTACTGAGCTCGCTTTGTTTTATTTACAATATTCCTTTCTACACTTCGCTGGTTCATTCTGGATTAAGCGTATAGATGCCTTTTGGTAGACCAATAATTCTTTGAACATACCAACTGAAGCAGTGTGAATGGATACTGACGTCCATGTTGCACCATGCTTTGTTCTTTAGCGTCTGATCTCGGAACGAGACACACTCCGGGAGACGAATGATGAGCTCAGGTGTGCACAAGTCCAGCAGAGGTGTCTCAGTGGTACCGGTGAGTTGGAATTGCACTCAATTTGTAAACGAATAACTACACTGCAAGAAGGCAAAAGCAAAATGCCACTACTGCTGTGTAACTGCATGTTAAAGGACCACCATTCACAATTCTGTGTGTGTGGCTATTTAATAAAATCTGTAACGTTACCAACTGACACTTAATCCCTTTCTCTCTCTCTGCAGGAGGCTTGTGTGACAATGGTGTCACAGTAGGAAACCTCGCTGCAGAGATCATGCCCACTGAGATCAAGTATGTCTGTTATTCTGCCTGCGTGTGTGTGTGTGTGTGTGTGTGTGTGTGTTAGCTCTTTGATTTGGTGGTTAACGTGTACGTAGCAACCACATTTTAAGCGTAACAGATGAGATATTTCTTGTAAACCCTGTAACAGAAATGCATGGGTGTCACTATCAGTAGCCCACTCATGCACTATATTCATCTTCTATAGTTGAAGGCCCAATTCATGCCCGAAATAGCAACATGTGCTGCGCATTTGGCCGGGGTGTTGTCGGGGAGAAGGCGCGGCCAACTGGGCAGACCTTCCCTTGACTCCACCACTCTCTGACCTGGTTCATCTGACCTCCACTTCATTCTTGTCCCCCACTTTCCTTCTCTTCTTTCTCCTTTCTATTTTCTTTCCCCTCGACAGGGAGACGGTGGTGCGTCTACAGAGTGAAAACAAGATGTTGTGTGTCCAGGAGGAGACTTACAGGCAGAAACTAGTGGAGGTGCAGGCTGAGCTGGAGGAGGCTCAGCGTAGCAAGAACATGCTGGAAACTCAGAACAGGTAGAGGTGTGTGTGTGTGTGTGTGTGTGTGTGTGTGTGTGTGTGTGTGTGTGTGTGTGTGTGTGTGTGGGTGTGTGTGTGTGTGTGT
>JAVQJD010004777.1:0-15769 GCA_036023655.1 Nannoperca australis
GCACCATGAAAAAAGAGCAATACATCAAGATTCTCAACAACAACATCAGGCAGTCTGCAGAGAAACTTGGCCTTGGGCACCAGTGGACATTTCAGCACGATAACGACCCAAAACACACAGCAGAAGTGGTGAAGAAATGGTTAGCAGACAAAAACATGAACGTTTTGCAGCGGCCCAGCCAGAGTCCTGACGTGAATCCAACTGAAAATCTGTGGCGGAAGCTAAAGATTAGGGTGATGGCAGGAGACCCTCCAACCTGAAAGAGTTGGAGCTCATCGCTAAAGATGAATGGGCAGAAATACCAGTGGAGACGTGCAAGAAGCTACTCATCAATTATAGGAAGCGTTTGATTGCTGTAATACCCAATAAAGGCTTTTCTATTGATTATTGAGGAAGGTATGAATAATTTTGGAAAAGCCACTTTTTGTTCAAATGTAAATAAAAGCTTTTTTCCACAATGACGCCTCTTGTACATCGTCTTATAATCTTCTGGGGGATGCCTGTGTCGTTTCCAATCAAGAAAACACTTGCTGGTTGAATAAAAGTAACTTTAAGTCAAAATCATTTTGGGCTTGACTGTACATACTCTACTTGTGGTGTTTGAACCAAAATGTACTTTTACAATATCATTCAAACTTTCTTCACCAGTGTCCACTGCAAGATTTTTTTAATCGTAAATATGTTCACCTTTCAACACAAATGTTTTCCTAAACTAGTCAGTATAGCGATTTCAATGTCTCTGTTAAACATTAGCTGAGTGTAGATGAGGAGCTGCATGTGAGAGAGGCCACAACCTTCACGCTATCAGCTCTGAATGAAAAGTGCCATATAATAAAATTCAGAAAGAAAACATAGTGACTCCTGTGCAGCACTCACAAAGAGACATCTAACTTATTATCAGCACGGTTAACTTTATATCATGGCTGCCTGGCACAGCTCTGTCACTGGTAAAACCTTCAGGATGGAAAGCTTTTGCATAGTTTATAGCGTAACAAAATACAACTGCAGTCAAAAGTTGTTTGAATGTAATTACTGCTTGGCAAATTAGTACATTTTGATAACATACTTCCAGTATTCTCTAGCTTAAAATGTCATTTTAGACCTACTTATATATTCAAACCCAAGACTCTGTGTTTTTATTGCTGCGCCATTCATTTAAATATAAATGTTCAATGTTTTACTCATCACGTTATACATATTTACTGACACATTTAGCTTGAGCCTCAAAATGATTAACCTTTTAAACCAAATATCTTTGGGTGTTGTGGACTATTGGTCTTTTTTTCCCCACTATTTTCAGACATTGTACAAACCAAAAGGATAATGAAAATAATTGTTAATTGCAGCCCTAGTTTGGAGTGAAAATATGGAGTCTCTATGGATATCAATGTAATTTGTATCAATGTTTTCCTGTTTTGCATAGATCCTTTCCACAGCTTGACTCAGCATTTCCTTTATGCTTCTGCGTACAAGCAGCATCTTAATAAATAGACCAAGAGGGGGAGGGGACATGAGCTTCGTTCACATGTTCCAGTGTTGGCGAAAGAGTCAGTCTGAGAGCTGATCAGTGGGTTTGGCTCAGTCAGCAACAGACAGTGTTGACTGTGATCTGTTTATTGGAAGGAAAAACACAGGAAGGAGGGAGCCGGCCTGCAGTGGGAGAGCAGGAAGGAAAAAGCTGACGGGACAGGATAGACAGGGAGAGAATGTGGAGGAGACAGAGGACAGGGACACACAAACACCGTGTCATACCAGGAGGACATGGGTGCACAGGTTAGAGGAAATATAAAGGATCTTTGTGAGACAGCTTGAAACAAATACTCCGCAAAAATCCACTGTTTACCATGTGGCTATCAAACCTTTTTTTTTACTGATCAAAATATGTGCGTGGCACAGAGTGTTGTAAACTGTCAGGTACTAAAGGTTGTCTTTGAATGTCTGGTCAGATTCGTAATCTGGTTTCATTATTCTTTATTCATATACTTCCTGATTTAAATCAAAATATTTTTTCAATTTTACTTTTTGACTTTCATTTAAAGTTCTTGTATGTCTGCTTTTTTATATACAACATTTAACATTTGAGAAGTTTGGCTTCTCTTGTTGTAAAATGCACTTCTCAAAGTAAGGTATCAAAACAAGTATTGTTTTAGTGTTGGAAAGCCCTACTGTGTAGGAATATTGTCTCATCCTTTTTTTTTTATTATTTGTTAATAAAAGACAAGTACAAGTACTAGATATTTCTTGATAAATCTCAGACAGGTTTTGTCACCTATCACACAACACCAAGTCATTATCTTTTCCCTATTTACTGTCTATTGTTTATACTCTATGTTATGTTTTTTGCATGATGATTGCTTCCTTTTTTGGATACTTTATGATACCCAATGTATATTTACCCCTCTCAATGAAGCACATGTATTATTTTACTTAAAGTGCCATTTTGATTGGCTGAATCTGGGAGCAGATTGATAGATCTCTGTGAAAATCATTTAGAGCTGTCAGTACAGCGTGCACATCCTTTGTCTATAAAGCCCCTGAAGTCCTTAAGAATCTTTTTTGTTTGCATCCATATGGCAAGATATTGTGTAAGGTAATATGCAATATCTTGTGTGCACAAGATGAAAAAGTATCATCTTTCAGGATTTTGGGAACTCTGTATTTATCTAATTTCTGTCTTCAAATAATTTGTCCCCCTTTTTTAATTGCAGATATTAGATAAAACTCTTTTCAGTGCACATTCCCACAAGATACGGTGTGGCTGAGGGCAGGCACTTAGAGATTCTGTACTTTCCACAGGTTGTCTTGCTTTGGATAGATATACATGGACATCCTTTTGGGCACTTGGAAATTGGAATTTGCTATCAAAGACCACATCATAAATGACACACTCAATGTTATAGCCCTCTATCTAGCCATGACGTTTTGCTCTCTTGTCACACAAAAACCATAGAGAAAACATCAGACACCCCTTCAATGAACAGCCTCCCCTATCCCGACTCTCAAACACCTGGAATCATTGAGCCAATAACTCCGGCTATTCATTAAATCCCAGATGCTCAAACAGGTGTTATGGCCAATCCATGACTAGCCCAGAACTCCAATAACAAAGCACCACTCAGGTTCAGATCAGGCAGGCCATTCCTCCCAGTCACCCCCCTCCAAAGTCTCTAGGCGACATCCTTGGGCCCTGTAGGCCCACCACCTGCAGGGATAGGCACTGGGTTCAGGTGCACTGTCAGCTGGGTTGCAGGCAAATGCAGTTACGTAGGCATGCTGACCCCTGGCATCACAGCCTGGTTTAGGGACCTGGAACATGACCTCTCTGGAGGGGAGGGATCCAGAGTTATTTGCGGGAGGTTGAGTGGCACCAACTAGATTCAGGTGGGCTCACCTCTATACAAAGCACTGGGTCTGGAACCAAACTCCTGGAGAGATGCTGGACTCCTTTTCCAGACTTGCCCAGGGCGAGAGGTGCTGGGCGAGTGTGCACCGCTGTGTTGAAGATGTTCCCAAAAAACAAGTTCAAGTCACTGAGGGGAAGGCTCTGACTGTTGTTTGTACCTATGCACCCAACAGCAATTTGGAATGTCCAGCCTTCTTAGAGTCTCCGGGTGGGGTCCTCAAAAGGAAATTATCTTTATATTATATTATATTTAAATACATATGAATTGAATATTACAATAAACAAATCAATGTTATGTTGATGTATTGCCCAGCTCTACCATAAATATAAACAACTACAGGTCCAGTAAATCTTTGACACCATACAGATGTCTAAAAGATGAGATAACTTCATGTTGTTTGTTGATAAATGCTACCAAAATGATCATTATTATCTTGTAAAATTACTATTTCAAATTCTACAATGGTGTACAGTAAAAGATACCAATATATCTTAGAATTTGTACAGATAGCACTGACAGCGTGTTTCAGCTTTCTTTTTAAGGACCAATGAAACAAATGATAAAACCCACTGAACTGACAACAGATGCTCGGCAGCAGAAGAGGATGGGCTTCAGGTCTTTTTGGTGTTGTGGTGGTTTCACTTGAATACTGTATATCCCTGTAGTCCAATAGCACTTCTAGCAAGCAGCTAGGGTCCCATTCACACAAACTGCACAGCATCTGACAGGAAAACTGAGATCAGTTTGTATTGAAGCAGCTGTGTGAAATTCCCTATTAACCTTATTTGGCATTAAATAATCTCATCAGAAACATTCATTGGTTTTATAAACCAGTAAAGTGCACGACTGAAATACAAGATGTTGACATAAGCTGATGCCTCGTGTTGTCAGCATCGTTCACTCCCTGCTTTTGCGTCAGTCTCATTCTGTGACACACATTTGAGAATCAACTGCCAGATCTTCATTGTGTCAGAATTTACCATCATTAGCTCGTAGACAAACAAGAACATAACTTCGTCTCTCTTAAGCATAAAAACAATTGGGTGTATAAATATATAAAAATAATTAAATATATTGACAATTAATTTCTCACTAGTCAAAATGTTAATTCTTAACAACTGATTTTTTATTTGTCGAATATTCATTTCAGAGATCTTGTCAACTTTTTTACAGATATCTATCAAATTAATTAAAGTGGCAATGTTTCACAAGTAAAAACTAAAATGCTGCTAGTCAGCCCTATTATGATTAAATGTTACATGGGCTAGTGTTTGTGTGTGTTTGTGTGCATGCATGTGTGTGTTGTGTGTGTTCATGACGGAGGAGATCATTATGTGATAATGTGCTTGGGCAGCGAGGATGGAAGAAATCACCTTTTCCTGGGGAGGTACACACTCAAACAAGACTCCCACGACAGAAATGCTTAGTAGTGTGTTCTTTCTCTCTCTCTCTCTCTCTCTCTCTCTCTCTCTCTCTCTCACACACACACACACACACACACACACACACACAAAGTGCACAACCACTTTAAAGACAGAACTGGAGTTTTTGAAGCTGGAGGCACACTAATGTCCACTAGTGATTCAACATACTTTAAAGGGCAATTGAATATATATATATAATAGAATGAATATTTGTTCATGTGCACACTCTTCCATACATGCTTGGAAGAGAGCAGAAGATCTACAGTAGAGAGTAGACGACAGAGGGATGGTGTGTGTGAGAGCCAGACAGCAGTTTCAGCAATTAATCTTGTGACGACATGTTTCTACCTGCTTTACTTCTGCAGCCTCACTCCTTCTCTTCTGCGCTCCCTCCTCCTCTGACTCGTCTCCTCATGTGTATGTTTTTCACAGCCAGACTCATAAGCACAACATATTGCGCTCTTTTAGGTCATCAAGTTTTTAAGTTTATTAATCAAATAGATTTCACAAATAGAACACCTTTTGTCATTAACAGCACTTAGGTCATGTGATGCCACCTGAGCCAGCTCTGTTCACTGATGAAGGTGATGCAGTGGAAGCTACAAAGAAGCTAGTAAGTGGCCCTTTGAGATTAAATTATTTTGTCTCACAAACTGTTCTCGGGGTCAAGAATATGCCTTTCATGTTCAGTCTGAATCTGACAGGCTGCGTATTTTTTATAATTAATAAATCGTTTACTCTGTAAAATGTGTTAAAGTTGTGAAATATGGCTATCATAAATATTTCCCACAATCTAAGGTGGTATCTTCTAATTGCTTGTTTTTGTCTGACCAACAGTCCAAAACAGTTTATTTCTGAGAGCATTTCTCTGTCTGGTTCACAACAAAACAAACTGAGTGTCTGGAGCCTCAAGAACATAATCTTTGGTTTGCAGAAGTGGTCTCTTCATGCAAGTATGCCTGCCAGCATAGAATTACAAACTTGAAACACAAGCACAAATCTGGAGGAACTCAGAAATAAAAACAAGCACGTCTTCTCCCTTTTCCTGAGTTGTTTTTGGGCCTTGGATGCATTGCCAAACTACATCTTGTAATTTCAAGAAATCATCTACATGTTTCAGCCTCTGCAGGGTTTCAGTTTCCCTCTGCTCCCGTGCCCTTGTTCAAATAATCACACAGACCTGCACAGTTCACAGTGGGAGACTGGAGCAATGGAAGACTTAAACAGCAGTCATTCCCAAACTTATAAAACATTTGGAAAAGCTACTTATTATCCCTGAGAAATAGGCCTGCAGCAGAGCACAGCAACAATGCACTGACAGTAGCTTTGTCTTAGAAGGAAACAGGGATTTAAAAAATTAAATCAGAGTTCATTGTTGTGTATTTTAACACCACATACAGTATTGAATAAGAAATGAACTCTGTAATAGCTGTGTAACCATTCCACTGCTGGGTGTTTAAAGTCAATGAGGTTGTTACACACTTTGAGCGCTGTTTTGGATATGAATAAAAGAACATCTACATCCGTTGTTAAGCTGCAGCTCGGACACTCCTCTCTTACCTGTAATCATCTCTCTCCTGCTCTCATCCAGGTGAGAGGAAACCACGTCCCCCATGGTTACAGTAGAGCCTCACAGGTCCCGCAAGTACCCGGTTTGGTTACAGGTGGTTCTCAAAGGGAAAACGTGTTTTGGTGATATTCCAGCAGTCTCAAATATCCGAGCAGAGCCGCTGGGAAAAAAGGCTCGACTTCCCTCCAGAGAGACGCACGACTCCGGCGCTGCTGCGTGTCTCCAAAGACGAGGAGGACTGAGGCGAGGCGACAACTCCCCGCCGGTGAGCAGGAGGTGAACACTGGCCTGCTTCACTGCGGGAGGACACACCCTCTGGGAGTCCTCACTGGTCCAACGTGTTCAGTCGGCCCTGCCAAGGGTGTGGCCTGATCCAGGAGCTTTGTAGACTAACAGCATGTTCAATACTTACTGTGTGTATGAGAGTTATTTTTGGGTGCAGCCGGACTTTACTTGGTGTTAACCAATGTGGCTTTTTTATGAATCTTCATTGTTATCAATTTAATTAATATACTTATATACAATTATATATACTATATGATATATACTATATACAGTACTACTCGTGAAGCCCAAAATAAGTTGAATACTATTAGAAGTTGTTCCTTGATGCGCAGTGTTTTCCTGCAGAACGACATGCTGCCCCCTCGTGGACACTTTGATTCCTGGCGGTTTTATTATTGAGAGTCAGGAAAACCACATCCTCCATCTCAGCGAACCTGTGATGAAAATCACTACTATTGTTTCAGATAATAAATACTGCTCAACGAGCAGATGTGTGAAATAATTCAACCTTTAATGGAACGTGTACAGTATTCTCAGTGGTTAATGCCAGGTGCATTAGGATATTCTTGTTAATTATACTGCCAGTCAGCGAGTCAGAGTTGATTGTTTATTTGGCTGCTCTTTCTTTTCATAAAGAAAATCGAGAAATCAGCAAATCTTTAAACTTATACTTCAGACAACATCAGTAACAGCAATTGCCACTGGTGCTGAACAGCCTGTCCATAAACTAGTAGATTAGATTAATCAGCAACAATTGCAGTCATCAGATGCTTGCTTATTGTTTTCATGAATTTTGTCAGTTTTCATTTCAACTTCTCAAAGGTGAGGATTTGCTGCTTTTCTCTTTATTATGACTGTAAACTAAATATATTTTGGCTTTGGGGTTTCAGAGGAAACAAGCTTGTAGACATCACTTTAACCTTTATTTTCGAAATTTTTTATTGTATAACCACATTAACCAATAATGAAAAGAATCATTCCTTGCAGCGCGATAATGTTCACCCGTTAAACTATATTATAACCATTTAAACCAAACACAGTAAAATGTCTCAAACACAAACTAAACATGTTGTAGCATGTTTATTAATCTCCTCTGATATCTAGTTTTAATAACATAGTCTATTTATAGACTATTGCATGTGGACAATAATTGCATGGCACGTTTCAGGGAAATAGGCTTTAAAATATATTTCGAGATGTCTGGATTATATGAGGAAAAATGAGGGTTAAGAACAAGTATAAGTCACAGTAAGAAGTAGTTTAAACTAATACATCGCTGTTGTGGCCAAACGTCCAGCACCAACGAGGAGATGATGCGGAAAGATACGCAGTGACGTTTCTAACTGGAGGCTCCTCCGCAGCGAGGTGAGCGAGAGAGAGAGAGAGAGAGAGAGAGAGAGAGAGAGAGAGAGGAAGCAGTGGGAGAACACTCAGTCCAACGTTCAGCAGCATCATGGCACCTATCGGATTAAAGGCGGTGGTCGGCGAAAGTAAGATTCTTTTTTTATTATTTGCTCACATTTGGAGAGATGCGGCGCCGCGGGGTTCGCCCCAGTGCGGGTGTGTGTTTGTGTGTGTGTTTTTCTGGATGCGAACGTCAGCTAGTGCATCTGGGTGGTGATGATGATGATGATGATGATGATGAAGGTGGTGCCGTTGGGGTTCTATTGTATCCTCTTGTAAAGCACGGCCGTGTAGTGAGCGAGCCGTGGATACCCTGCAGAGACTGGTTTGTCTCACCAGGCTCCTGCGGTGCGGATGCGCAATTGTGTTTCCAGCGGCGGAGACGTGAAAATGGCTAAAAGAAGCGGCGATTAGCCCGCTGATAGAACATGCAGGCATCGTTCTCCAGATGCAGAAAGCCTGGAGGCAAATGTAGCCCACATACGCCCTTCAAGCCTCGATCAGCGTTCATTTCAGGAATAATCTGCGTTGCACTGGAGCTGCAACACAAACTGTGATTTTGCCTCTCCACACCTTGGCTAGCTAATTATAGGTGGGAATCTAATGGTTATAAAGTGACTGGAGATTAACGCTCTCCATCCGTGGGATTCCCTGGTTTCAGCAGTGCCTCACCCCTCTGAATGGGCATGAATCGAGTGCATAAAACACCCTTTCTCAGCCGGAGCGCTTCAGAGCTGAATCAAGCTGCTGTCAGCTCCGCTGCATGTCAATGGCGGATTGTATCCGTACGAGAAAGTTGCCTAAAAAAGGCCGCTACGCGAGAAATTCCGCATTATTTGTACGTAAGATATAGTCCAGTAACGACCTTTCATCATCAGCATGCCCTTTACTGACGGTGCGCCACCGATCAAACCCACGCACCACCAGGACGCTGTAGCCTCACACAGCATCGGATTTGGTCTCATTTATTTGGTGCTCATGCTCCAGTCTGTGTGGGGTGTCGATGCAGACCTGAACATGGAGGAGCAGCTCGATCCTCAGCAGGGTCAACTGGGTGCAAGGGTCGGTGGTCGTGATAATGTCAGACAGGCCTGCACAGCAAAGGAAAGGCTCATAGAGCACTTGATGTGAAGCCAGGTATCTAACACATGACCAGTCTTCTCTGTCACGTTCTCCTCATTTTTGGTAACGTGCCCTGCCCATGGTGCAGGATTTGCTTCAATTGTTCAGCTTATTGATTCGGTTTCACGTTTCACTACATAAATCCACCACTCTCACTCCCCCTGTAGTATTGTTGTGTCACTCTCAGGCAGTATCATATGTGCCCTGCTGCACATTTTTGGGCAAACCACCCCCAACCCACCCCAGCACACGCACATGTCCACCTCCTCAGTCATACAGTTACAGTATTCTTCTGCTTTGATAGAATAGGGGGAAAAGGTTTGGCTGGGAATCAGGTGTCCCACATGGAGCATAAGTTGAGCCTGAATGATTTACAAACCCAAAAATGTAAATTCACGTTGAAGCCAAAAGTACAATATAATATCATATATGATAATATATGATAAAGATAATGAAATATTGTTGTGATTGGTGGTGTATGAAACTTAGCAGGGCTGGGGATATTATATAATACCATACTATGTATACAAATATTAGTCCATTAATTAAATATATTACTAAATTGGGAATTGAGACAAATCCACATTAATCATCAATTATGTTCAATGCAATGAACTGTGTTCCACTGTTATTAGCAAAAACCCTAAAACCCTAAAACTTGATCAACTCATTGTGTTTGTCTTTAATTAGTTTGCTTAGAATCATTGATTTTAATAATGGAATTGTGTCGACCAATAACATTATATGATCATGTTGTCATGATAAGGTTCCACTGATAATGCTGAACCATTGTCCAGCCCCGCTGTGGAGTTTGATCAGATTCTTTTAATTGGTGATTTGGAAATATGGTTTGGCCTGATGACATATTGTGGCTGTGGTGAGTATTCATATCAGTGTGAGTCCACACCTGCATTTTTATGCCCTGCACCACTGGTTGTTGTGCTTATGATATGATTTTTCTGTAATATGGCAACATTGTCTGATTTAAGGCCACTGAGATGCCAAATATTCTTGTCCATTCTGTATTATTTCATTATTTAGGTCTTTGTAACTGGCAATTACATAACCCACTTTGTAAAACTAAAGGCAGGCACGTGCACGCTCTCTGTATCCAGTGAATCATCGTTGCCAGAACAATGTAAACACTTGTGTTTCCCAGTAGGTAAAGGCAGGGACGCAGCACGCAACACCTGCGCTCTGTTTGGCTGAGGTGAAGCTGGGATGGGATTGGTGGAGGTAGTGGGGGCAGAGAGGGAGGGCGACACCATCATGGGTCCTCTCTGCAGCAGTAGATGTAGCAGGCAGGATGAAGGAGGGGGGATGGGAAGCAAGCAGAGCTTCACCCGCCCCTTTCATGACTGAGTATGAGCATCAGTCCCAGAACATGAAGCTGGATTATGAGGATGCTCGGCAGCCAGCAGCAACCTGAGCTGACAAATGTTTAAATTCAAACAGTGCTGGCGCTCAGGTTGATGAAACAGGAAGCACAGCAGTTTTTCTTGTCAAAAAATGTTGTCAAATTACAACCCAGTGATTTTAAGAAAACAATATTTTGTGTTTAGCATTCAGGAGGTGAACACTTTACAGTGTAGTGTGTATAGGGTTGTTGTAGTGGATCTCATTATATTATGCAGGTGTTCATGTTATTCTGTCCATTCTTTGTATTTCTCAAAAGGTGAAGGCCTCATGTTGACTCAGACAAGGAATTATCAGTCTATGTTTATTCATTAGCTGAATCATTCATTTAGAGGGGGCTTATATGGAAAAACCTTCTATCACAGACTATGTCATTTTCTATTGTGATATTGCTATTGTGGTATACTGCAGTAAATATTCTGGAAATTAGGGTGAGAAACTATAGATAAAATAACTGGATGGGAATGTCTGTTTTAGGCTAATCAACTAAAATACATATCTTACAAATCAAGTAATGTAAATCCAATAATGCCATAAAGCATTATGGGATGTCTATAGACAGATGCCGATGTTGTCTCACAGTATACAGTAAATATTGTAAAATGTTTCATGCATACATTCATTCTCTGTACCTTGTTCTTGGTCAGGGTCATGAGGCTCATCCTCCACACACAGCACTGTAAAACTGACACTTAGCATTCATCATACATATTAATCACCCAGCTGTAGATGCATAACAGCTACAAGTGATGTTTGTGTCCACTTAAGAGACAAAATATGCCTGCTGAGTGGCACAGGAAATAAAGTTGGAGAGAGGTGTTTGACATGCAACAAACAGCCTCAAACCAGAGGCATTGCAATCACATGGCTATCTTACACCCACTGGCCAACAGGATAAACACTGCATTTTGATCACTTTATTTACTAGTAAGCTGATCAGAGGGCCAAAATCAGCCAATAAGAATCCAAAAAGCCATATCACACCTGCAACAATAAAGTAATGTGCTTTGTTGCTGTTCTCATGTGTGAAGGTTTATGCTTGTGAATCCAGAGGTATGGGCTAATCTGACAAAAAAGACAACAGATGTATGCTAGCTTTGTGGAACTGACAGTTTGTGCCAATTTTTATACACTGTTTACAGTGTTACACACTATTTTGTAATTAGGATCCAACACATCTGTCCCATTCAGTATTGTAACAATCGTAACAATGCAAGGCGTGTGCTGAAAGATGCCAGTCGAATTTTGAGGAGGCATCGACTCTTTCTAATGTTTGGATATTGGTTTTTCTTTTAGTAGTCTCGTCTCTTGTTGCTTTGAGAAGTACTAGTTTGACATTTTGGGAAATACACTCATTTGCTTTCATACTGAGATTGAAATAAGGAAATTGGTGCCACTGTCATGTCTGCACAGAGACAGAGTCAGGACGTAGTTAGCTTAGCATATAGACTGTGGGGGGTCCAAAGATCAATTTCTTGGCAAACAAAAGCTACACGAGGCAGTTTCCCAGAGTCTTGAAATCACAGTGAGGTTGCCAGGTTTGGCACTGTTGTTCCTGTACAGAGAACAAAATCCTTTATTCGTTTATTTTTGATTTATCTATGTAAAGCACACGGTTAACGTTTTCCCGCTTTATCTGATTAGTTGTAAGTTTGTAAGTCCCAGTTTCCTGGGAAGTATCTGAAATAAGACCAGCTAGGTAAACAGTCTGATCCTTGTTAATAAGCACCCACATCTTCCGGTAGGAGTACCTACCCTTTCCGTTAGGAGTTAATATGTTGTGTTTTCTGTTAATGTGTTTTGTTTTCTGATTTGCCTTTGTGTTTTCTGTTAATGTGTTGTGTTTTCTGATTTGCGTTTGTGTTTTCTGTTAATGTGTTGTGTTTTCTGTTTTGCGTTTGTGTTTTGCACTTCAGGGCCACCGTAGTTTACTCCTAAAAGGAGAAAGGTGAAACAGAAAGAGAAGGACACACGCATGCACATAGTTGCCCACATTTATGAACATACTCACACACAAAAAGCTTTCCACTGACCTTGGAAGCATCACTGTACCAGAGCATCACACACTCATCTGGGTTCAGTGTCTGACGCAGTGCCTGCAGCCCCGGGGCCTCGATAAAACACACACAACAACAAATACAAATGCACACTGCAAACACACACACTCCCAAATAAATCCATACCAAAATGGCATGTCACCGCGGTTACAGTGCATTAAGGGCTGGCTGAAATAGAGCTCTCTAATACAGGGTTACAGTGGCTCACAATCTTAACGAATTCCCCTTCTCTTTCACTGAGGAAGAGTGCTGTGTCAGAGCTGGCAGACATCCTCCTCCTCCCACTCTTTTCAGCAGCACGTGTCTGCTCTCTCTATTGTCCTTTTGCACACATACACACACACACAGAGGAGACATTTAACACAGTGTTTCAGAAATATCCACTTATAGAAGATCAGTGTGGTACGCAAGCCAAGTAGCATCAGCCAAGAAGATGCTCTTGTCCTCCAATGATAAAAACAAAAAGAGGAAATGTAGATTAAGGAGAAAGAAAGACAAAGGATAGAGTGACAAATGATGATGCGTCAAATTTTTATATTAACTGTAAGATGATTTAATATACAATATCATGTTGATTTGGGCTTTTATGCTGTACATTAAGCAGTACAGCGGAGCTGGAAGAGACTGCAGAGCACTCAGAGCCTCAGACGGAGCTCTAGACATGATGTTGAAGCCTGCGGCATCACAATGGATCACTTGCTTTCCTTCAGTCTTTTATGTACGGTCTGCCATTTTCAGTGCCCTGGGTTTCTGTGAGTTGTTTTCCAGCTTCACTTAAATCCCTCATTGGTTAGTTAGGAAAAAGTAAACATGGATTTCTGGTTCATTTCTTACCAAGGTGATGGTTTCTTGCAGCTTCCTGCCGAAAACAATTAGCTCTCTAATAACCATTTGATAAGTGATCCAGCTGTAACTTCACAGTGAATCAGTGAGTGCATCTTAAGCTTCCGTAATGTGTTGTATTTCCAATCAAAATGGAATATTAGGGGTATAATTAAAGAGGGATTTGATGAAGTCGTTCAGGGATTTTGTTTGATCGCTCATAATGTGTTTGCCGTAGTGAGTCTCTGGATAATCCCAGTGATTTGGAGCTGTAGAGGACTGTTGGTCCCCCCCACCCCCACCTTCTTCACCTAAGAATTTATTTAATAGTGTCTATAAGTTGTGTCCTGTAAAAATGTCAAGCTTCTCCAAAATAAGTATTTGCTACTTTGTTCTATTTCATATTTTAAATGAAATATCCTTTTTAGGTTTAAGTTTTTGACAAAATAAGTAATTGGCACTTTATGTACTTTGAGTTCAACCAAAACCATAAAAGCAAAGAGCTTCTGGTCTTGCTGCTCTGAGAAATAAGACACAAGTAGGTCTGCTCTCAAAAAATACAAAATATTTCTTATCTGAAAAGAACAGTTTAGTGATATCATACCTACTAAAATAACTCTAACTGGGGGCGTTCAGTAGGAGTTTCATTACACCGAGTTTTGCACAATAGTCATCGATAGTATCAGACTCTTGCAAGATTTTGGTATCTGAAGCTTTCTGGTTTTGTTTGACAGTCTGTTTGTAGTCTTGTAGTATTGACAAATCATGTTTAAGCGGGCTTTGGTTTCATGCAGGTAAACAGTTCTTGTAGAGAGCAAAAGAGGCGGAACACATTGGTTTTTTAGTCAGCTGGTTGTCATTAACATCCATAATGTAAGAAAATGAAAAATATAATTTAAGTGGCATTTTGTATGTAAAATAAATGCAGTATTTCTAATGAATTGTAAGAGTAGTAATACAGAAATACAAACTGCAGATAGATATATGTACATGCATCAACAAATGAACTGCTGGCTAAAATCATGTTAACTATGACTAGCTGGCCACTGGTAGTAGTAGACAAAACACATGAAGACCACACACAGCCTGTCAAACTGTCCACAGATCATGTTCTTGTTCTTGTTGCAGTTTCCCCTCAGTTTCCCCTCCTTCCTGTCAGGTGACACCTGGTGTCTTAAGACGTTAAAATCATTATTAAAGCGGCTAAGCCTACACTTAAAGCCACTGAGGGGCTGCATGAACGGGTTTAGCCTACAGTTGACGCGCTTGCATTGATTCCACACACTAGCATTAGTGACATAACAGAGTCCAAACTTCTTGCATTATACAGAATATTTATTGTACTTGTTAATGGTCTTCCACTTATTTGGGCAAGATTCCATTAACCCTCCACAAATCTTCCTCTTTTCTAGATTAGCTAATACAACAAATACCTATTATGATATTCCAAGCATGGAGTAGCATAGCGATCAAAGACTGTTTGTGCTCCTCCGTACAGCAACACCTGCCCTCCATCTAAAGGTTCCTACCTATATTGGTACTGACCCAAAGTCACAAATACGCCACCTACTGGGCCAATTAGTGTTAAGCATACACCCAGCCTCTTTACTACTAAAATGGCTCCTACAAGCATGTTAATATGTTAATTGTTCTGTTTTATCACCAGTGTTGAGTTGTTGGCCTGCTAGCCACTGATAGGTCCGCTGCCATTGAAAATATAAAGGGTTGACCAATGCCTACGCCGGGGGTGGGCAATTATTTTTTCCATGGGGCCGCACAAGAAACAGAAAATATTGTGGAGGGCCGGGCCAAAAGGCTGAACTCAATTCTGCATAATATTTATTGTTTGTCTTTATATAAAAAAGCAGTAAATAGCATTGTTTTGACAAGCGGGCAAGACTAATATATGTTAAAGTTATGCAATGAAAAAGTGAGGTTGCCTTCCAAAAAATTATTTATTTACACAAATTTCTCAAAACAATAGTATGTTAACATTTTTTACTATTTGTGACTCATATTAGTGAACATTTTCAGTCACATTCACTCCAAAACACATTTGAGTTTCATATACTGTTGGAAAGTTATGTAAAGGTTATGATCATTTTAAAGACATCTCAACATTGTCTTTGTGCTCCAAACATTAAGCAAGAAACAACATATTGAACTGTCACTGAACTGTGATTTTGAGAAAAAGGCTTCCAGATAAAGTGTCCCAGTTCACTGCTATCTGGTGCCTTAACATGCCTACATTTGTGGTCTAACCAC
>JAVQJD010004781.1:0-42412 GCA_036023655.1 Nannoperca australis
TTCCCGACACTCCGTCCGACTCCGGGCCAGCCCCGTTAGCTCCTCCATCTTGTTAGCTAGCGATCTGACGTTGCCCATGACAACGGTGGGGAGACATGGTTTATATTTCTTCCTCTCAATCCTCGTCCGTTGTCTCTCTCTGGACTCTCTCCTTCGCTGGTTTCTCTTTCCCCTGCAGCCTCGGTGTGTTTCTCTCCAGATCTCCTGCGGGATGTCCGCAGATCTGGTCACCATGGCCGGCTTAAGTCCAATCAGCTGATCCCGGATGTAAACAAAAGGCCGTGAAGTTGTTGTTGCGCTCAGCTGACAGCAGGTGAAAGTACCTCCAGAGCGAACAGAAACACCAAAAACCTCTCCGCCAGCACATTGTGGAGGCCACGACTCCAACAAGTTAACACCAAACAAAAAACCCATAAGTACAAAGTTAAATAACAAAAAGATTTAAACGAGCAAGTAAGACGAGCGGAGCAACCGTATCAGGCAGCACGCACTTACAAGCCCATGCGCACACACACATGAAGAGCAGAAGCCTGAATGTTCCAGCATATTCTGACATGTAGCCATCTGAATATATTTATTTTATTCAGGTGCTGAATAAGATGGCCCATTTATAGGTGAAACATTCAAAAATAGTATAATTTCACAGAATAAGAAGATGTTTATTGGGATTTATCTTCTTAACCTGAGACTCTTTTGACAGGTTAGGACCACTCGTAAATATTGTTCATACCAAAAATAAAATTCTATATCCAGAAAGTGTTGTGAATGCCACAAGTTCTCCTAAAGCACTTGTACGTGCCATTTAAGAATAAATCTGTTTGTGTGGTTCTTTCATGAGGCCCAATGTTTTTCCTAACAATAAATTTTAAACACAGAGATCAGAGCCAAAAGAAATTATTCCTTTGTTTCAGAACATTCAGATATGTGAAGTCTAATATATCACATTCAGTGCCATTTTAACAATGTTGTTTTAACTCCTGGACATCCAGAAATGCACCATCCTGCTTAGAGACCCCCCACTCCACCCCCCCCAATTATATTGTGCAGAGGCCAATGCATGCATGCTGAGTCTGATACCATGCATATCCAATTACAGCGCAGCATCAAGCAGGTCTGTCCTTACCTGTTATACAGCAGAATGTCTGGCTTCCAAATGAGATGGTCAGGAAATCTCACATTGGTCACACCTGGATACACCGATGTATTCCACTGGAGGTAATAATCATTCCAGTACTGTGCGATACAGAAACATA
This sequence comes from Nannoperca australis, assembly GCA_036023655.1. Lineage (NCBI taxonomy): Eukaryota > Metazoa > Chordata > Actinopteri > Centrarchiformes > Percichthyidae > Nannoperca > Nannoperca australis. The sequence continues at coordinate 1,254 of JAVQJD010004781.1, forward strand.
ATGTACTCTTCATATTTCACATAAATATCTTTAACATATCCTTTAAACCTGCTTGAGGATCTACATCTCCAGTTTGATCAATCTTGTTTGAAAGCTCAAGCTGGAACACCAGTGTGTTATTTAGTGGCAGTGGCAGTTACTATAATGGGTAAAATAAATGTATGTGACAGCAGCTGTGGGTAACATTATGCAGTGGCATAATAGAAGAATTACGTTCAATCAATGTGGGCTGCTTTCAGTGGCATCTGGAGAGGAATATGATTTTTAGATTTTCAAGGTACATTGATTTTCTTTTTCTGTTGCAATTGAAACAGTATAAACAGTACTGCATGAGCTCGTATTATGATTTTGAAGAGTCATACAATATGCATAAATCAGATACAGGTTGTTGATTTCCACAAGTGATGATCAGATGACATTCAAACACATCACTGTAATTCTAGGTTGGACACAGATGATAATAACCAGTCATATCTTTCCTTTGGCAGATATCAGTGCAGTGAAGAGGCATTTATGTTAAACCAAAAGATAATGTCACTGCCATGATATGTTTATCAAAAGACTTATATGTCAAGAAAGTGTCTACAGTCACACTAGCAGCTCTTTGACGATATTTAGTAAGTATATCTACCATGTTCACCGACTTAGTTTAACATCTAACATTTACTACTGCAATTAGCACGACACAGAAAGTGCAACTGAGGCTAATGGGCATGCCATCAGTATTGCAGCTATTTGGTCATAAAAATAAAGTACTGGACAATTAATACATTTGACTTGATCATGGGAGTAGAGGAAAAGTCAAGGGTTCACCAAAGTTATTACAATACACCCTGAGGGGGACATGAATGTGTGTAGAAATGTCATGACAACCCATGCAGTGGTCACTTTGAATCAAAAATGTCAATCTGCTGGTGGCACTAGAGGAAAATTCAAGAGATCACCAAAGTCAGTAGGATACGTCATCTTATTGTCTGAATTTTGTACCAGTCCATGTAGCAGATATCAAGCTATTTCACTAAAAGTTACCAAAGGCATTAGAATTCCCCTCGCTTAAAGGGACCATGAATGTTTGTACGAATTTCCTGGCAAGCAATCTGGGCAAAAGTGGTGGACTGACAGAGTGGCATCCACAGAGCCACACCGCAAGCAAAGCTATAAAAGCCTGATGCTTAATACCATGGCACCTATTGTAAATAATGGGCTGAGAGGTATGCTTGATTACTTTCACAGGGCTGAACTCAGAGCTGAAAAAGACAAGAAGGCAACAAATTGGAAAGGGACAAAACATAACAAAAAATAAAAAGACTCCAGCTTCACAGAGAACCATGAAGCATTTTGTTAAAACACACTATGACTGACATGTTTTCCTAGTATACTGATTATAGTTCTCATTTAAAGTGAAACTGCACAATTTTTGAGGTTAAAAACACAAGTAGAAAGCTGAATACTTCCCCATATCTGACCCCTTTGAAAAAAAACACACAAAACCCATCCAGGATCACAGCACATGTGTGCATGTGATGGCTTTTTGTGAGGATTTTTATAATCAGATCTATAATTCATTTTTAATTAATTCAAACCCTTGTGGAATTCAAATAATGGCTGTGGTCAGCGTAAAGAAATATAAAGGTCAGTAACTAATAAAGGCTGAGTTAAACACATTGAGCGAGGGGAGAATCACCTGTATAGCTCACATGGTAAATTCAGAATAAAGTGCATTTCCACAGTCATGTTATCCTCACCAATTTGCTGCTCTTTCTAACAGAAATACTGATCTCATTCACTAAGTCCAATATTTTTATCTGCTTTTGCTTTTCCATTCTTTCGATTGTTGTTAAGGAATATTTTGACATGAATTACTGAGAATTAGATGAGAAGATCAATATCCACTATCATATCTCTCTTTAGCTTAGCTTAGCATAAAAACTGAAAGCAGGGGAAAACAGCTAGCCTGGCACTGTTTTCTGTACAAATTAAACAAATGTGACAAATGTGTTGGAATGCAGATCTGTTACCTTTGGACAGAACCAGGCTAGTTGTTTCCCCCTGTTTCCAGTATTTATGCTGAGCTAAGCTAACCAGGTTCTGGCTGTAGCCTTATATTTAAAAGACAAATATGACAGTGGCATCTAATTCTTGGCAAGAAAGCGTATTTCCAAAAATATTGAACTATTCCATGAAGCGACTTCTAATGAAACTCATTGACGGCCCCAAGAGAGGACAACATGATAAAAAAATATGTGTAATTGGTAAAACTAAAATAATACACGGTACTTTGTCATTGCAGTCCATCACTCAGCTGTCCTTAACAAAGCACGAACATTATGCCTAAAACCATAACTGAAGCAACTCAATTATTCATGTCATTATACTCTAAATGCTACAATTGTCAATGCATTTATAATTTGTTAATTCCAAAACTATCCTGAGGCAGTTAAAGTTATTATAATTAATACTTTGGCAAAAATGAGCGAGTGTGTAATCTTACAGAACCATCTGCAGTGTCTCAAAGTGACTTTCAGAGATAAATGCATCTTTAGGTGCATTTAAACTTTCTTCCCCAAAGTGCACACAAGTAGACTAAGCCAACATATGCTAACAGATGGAAGATGCTGTCTGCGCTATCTTGTGTTTGAGAGCTGAAGTCAATTTTGCAAGGTGTGGAGTGAGAGAGACTGAGTGAGGCTGCTGCTGTGATTCCACAGGGTGATTTAAAACAGACCAAGCTGCCTTGATTCAACTTGCTGACGGTGCAGCAGCAGGGAACTCGTGTCACACAATGGACAGGCTGTGATAAAACATCAGTGTTCATACACTCCATCTCACTACGTGGAGGAGAAACGGGCATTTTGCTCCTGTGGAAGATTAAAAGACTGGGTACCAGTAAATGTGATAAACAAAATTGTAAGACAATACATTTAAACAGAGACGTACTAAATTAGTCATTAGTTGTGATTAGATGCACAAATTAAATACCAGGTTGAAGGCTAAAGATAAAGGTGCAGTTCAAAATTTTTGAAAAATTACTTACTGAGAGCTAGATTAGAAGATCGATACAACACTTATATCTGTACAGTAAATTAGCTTAGCTCAGCAGAGCCTGGCTCTGTCCAAAGCTTAAAAAAATCTGCCAGCTAGCACCTCTTCAGCTCATTAATTTACACATTATATATCGTTTGTTTAATCTATGCAAAACCAAAGAGTAAAAACAAAAAGTTATGGTTTTGCTGGGGGTTACATGTCAGACTATTTCTTGGCGGGTGGCAAGTTTTTACACTTTGGTTTTTGTACAGACAAATGAGATTTAACATGTTAATTAGTACGCTTTAATGGTGCTGGTTGATGGATTTTTTTACCTTTGGACACAGCCAGAGAGTTTGATGAGAAGATCGATACAACTCTCATATCTGTACGGTAAACATGAAGCCAGCAACCGCTTAACTTAGCTTAGCATAAAGACTGAAAACTGGGTAAAACAGGTAGCCTTGCTCTCCACTTACCAGCACATCCAAAGCTCGCTAATATCTTGTTTGTTTAATCTTAAAAAGTGTAAAAACTCCCAGTGCAGCATCTTGTGACCATGACCACGTTGTAATAAGTAGATATACAAACTGGACTGATTTATTATTAAATGTAGTAAGCAGAAAAATGGAGTATGTGTCTAAGTGTAACCATAATGATAATGGCTTTGCTTTTCTGTCTTTGCATACATTGTACAGGGAAAAGTCTTACCAGTTGAAGCCAAATGTTGGTTGTTAAAACCTGGTTCTTCTCATCCTGTTAGAAAAATGTGATATTTATTAATTCAGGTATTTTGGTGTATGTTTTGTCAGTTTAAGTTTCATAAAGGAGGAATGATATAAACATACACAGTAGCTTCACATCTCATCAATGGGGTAAGGGGAAAAAAATGTACTATTAAGCAGTGACAACTGTTTGGCCTCAAGACAGTGCCTTCATCAGTTGTGCTAAAGCTTTTTGCATCAATTACACTTTGAATTCATGACTTAATGACATCCAAACCCAGATGTAAATGATCCAAAATGTATTAATGTGCATGAAAGATAACTAGCACACTTGATCAATTAAGAAAAAACATTGGAAAAGTCAATATTCTTACACGACAATTGATTTTCCCCTAACCCTTAACAAGAGTGAGTTCTCATAACCTGGTCTTGCATTGTAGTGCATATGCATGCTAGGTATGTGTGGAAAGCCATTATTTAAGATTTATATTTTGAAAATCTTGTTTGAAAAATCTGTAATTAAAATATTTACAAATCTTGTTTTTCAGTTACAAATCATGTAATACACATTTACAAATAATATTGAGACTACATTCACTCCAAAATTATTTACATACCACATCCATGATCTGCATGAGGCTGAAGCCAAAGTGAACAGTGAGAGTTTGAGAGTCATTGACGACTGGTCTCTCCAGTGGGTTGTAATCAGTCATGAGGTCCCTGTACAGTCTGCGCTGGTGTTTCCCTTGAAGAGAAACTACAGAAGACAAAGAAACTTGGGCAGTAAATATACTTTCTTAATGGCTTCAGACAAAAATGAGCAAAACAGACACTGTTAGTCTGTTAGTTAATCTATCGCCAATAAATGTTCAATTTCAAGTTCATGTGACAGGAATGATGATGCAACTTCACCAATAGAAAATCCAAAGAGGAGGACTTCACAATACAAAACCTTTTGTGATCGAGTGTTTATTGACTACTCAGTGTTTACCTATATAGTATTTACTAAACAGATAAACTATATTTGATCAATTAAAGAGACCTCAAAGTGCAATGTGGTGCAGAAACAACAGTTATCCCCAAAGATGTTGTTAAAATATAGCCATGGTAGCAGCTCTGTGATGCTGTACTTTACGGTGCTTTGAGCTAAAGGCTAACATGGTGGCATCAGAAGAAAAGTCAGAAGTTTATCCTCCAGGGAACAATGGGGCAATCTATCCGAAAGTAGTTGAGATATTCCAGTCTGGACCAAAGTGACCAACAGACTGATATTGAACTTCCTAGAACTTCCTGCTAGCATGGCTCAAATTGATTGTGCAAATTATCACTTTGTTTGGCACTGGAAGTTAACTTAAGTTGAATGATGAGCCTGAGCTAAGGCTACATTTGCCCCATTCACTCTGTGAGCCTCTCCTCTCAACCTCTCCTTCTTTTCTCCCATGTCACCTCATCCCTGCTTGAGTTGCTAGTTCATTATCACACCTCTTCCCATTTATTATCTTGCTTTTTCCGCATTCTAAGTACCCACCACCACTCCAGCTCCACTTTTCAGCAGGTGACGTTGTTTGTGTCTGAACTTGAAAACCTTTTGCTTTAAAATAATTTTGCATCTTATTGAATGTTTGACAAGGTCTTAGTATATTATAACAACTCTTTAGTCAGTGTCAAATGGAATATTCAAACAATGTCTAGGGTGGTGAAATATATGCAGCCTGTACAAGGCAATCACACAAATACAATACCTGGACTCAAATCAGACCCGCCCCTGATTTTAACACACTTTCGTCTCCCCTCTTGAGTTATGGAGCATTTTTGGCAGCATATATTCACTTCACTAATGGCTGTAGCCCAATTATCCTAAACCACCTATGAGAAGCACATTATCCCGATGATTTGGCAGAGATCTTGTTGTCTGTAGGCATTTCCATATTCCTCTGCTCTCTGTTGCATCCGCTTCTTTCATAAAAAGACTGAAAGATTAGCTGAAAGATGGTCTTTGTCTGTGGCCAAATTCCCTATGGATCTGGTCACTCTCAGTCCCATCAAATTTCACTGTGAGGATCAGCAAGATCACATCAATGACTGTTATTGTAACTATCAGATGTTTCTGTAAAACATTCCTGTACATTTCTGGCCATCGGACCACATGAGGAATATTTCTGATACATATGTTGCTGAAAGTAAGCTGCAAGCCATAAAAGAGAGAAGCAAAGTATTTTCTACCTTAATCAAATTAAACAGCCATAATAATGTTAAAGCGGTGAACAAGGGCCTTAAGTAGCCCAGACATGTGCTCAGTCATTTAGTTGCGCATGTATGTGCACACCCTAACACGACTTCTTTCCATCTGCCTCTCTATATACTTCACTATCAGGGGAAGCCTCAATTAACTAGTGCCTGTAAAGTGCAGACTGAAGAGCCTGAGTCAGTGATTACCATTAAGTTAATTACATCAATCAATTCTGAGCAAATCTGAGTAAAACTGATGAGACACAGCATGTCTTGACAGTTTCATTACCAAAAATCAGTATTCCTTATATTTTTAAGATTTTTTAATTTGCATCTGGTGACTTGTGGCATGTGTCCTTTCATAAATCTGTGTTTTTGACAGTATTCTGCTGGTTTTAAAATAGAGACCTCTGTCCTGTCACCTGTTAGATTAATGCCATGTTACTTTACATTTTCAAAAACTGTCTGCAAGTCTTCACCTGCAGCATCATGAGAAACCCCACATAGCATCAATGTAAGCTTCAAGACGTTCAGTGCTGACAAACCAGTCACACACTAAATACAGCAGACTGAACATAAAATGTTAATGTCTAATGTAATCATTGCAGGCTGCAAACAGGACCTGGTTAGTCATTACATTACTACATTCTGTACATGTAAAAGCACATTTCACTTTAAACAGTTTTAAAGTTAGATCAAACATATTTCAACTAAGCACAAAATCGAGACGTTGTTTACTGCACCGTTACATCAAATGGAAACGCACATCTTGTCATTTACTTACATTCAGCCTTTTATATCCTTAAAACGTTGTGTAGTTGACAATACTTTAATACACAGTGTTGTGGATTTTAATTGGACTTATGTATTAACAAAGATGAACCAACAGGGCAGTACTGAAAAGGATAAAAAGAAGAGCATTGACAGAATAATTATATTAACCCAAATATGATACTTTCTATTAGTTATTTGAAATATACTCGTAAAGTCACGGTGATTATAAATAACATTGTAGCACTATCATGTTACAAAAAACTCGGAGTCTGGCACAACAGGTTTGTCATTCCAGCTAGAAGGGCTTGTAAATCAGTCAAGAGCAGGTCAATTACACACGTGAACCGCAAAAAACGCAAGAAAAGGGCGATCCCCATGCCTGCTAATCAAAATCTCCCGGTGGTGGGAGTTAATTAGCAATTAAAATGCATGTTTAAAGCCTACCTTTTACTGTGAAGGCGGTGACTGCAAGAAAAAGCAGAAAATTCAGCAAGTCCATGTTGAACCGAGCGAGGAGTGAGCGCAGAGAGTCCTCAGAGCATCGCTGAACCTGACAAGATGCGGGAATGATGGTATAGTGTGTGTGTGTGTGTGGTATTAAATAACTCCTCCTCTTAATGAATAGCTGCTGTTTGGCAGGGCAGCGATAAGATTTGTTGCAGCATCAAGACTCTGGCCACGGTAGTTTGTCTCACTGATTGACCATGAACCCACTGAGAACAGGATAACATATATATATATAAATGGGTGATGTACTAAAATGTAGATCTTTTCTCCAAACATTATAACTACAAATACATGTTTTGCCTGTTCCTTTTGGGGGGGTTGTACATTCCGAAACATATAAATGAATACAATCTTTAAATATTACCCGTGTTGTTGTATATATTGTTGGTGTTTAAATGGTCCCAAAGGATCCAACCCCAGGCAGTTTAACAAATTCAGAACATTCAGAACAACAGATCTGTCCACTGCATCATTTCCCTTAATTTTCATTTGAATGTTGACCTGCCTCCTCGTTCAAAATGAGTCTAAAGAGTTTGAAAGGGGATACAAAGTGATGCTGAAAAAGTTGTGCAGCGTCATACTCAGCTACAATAACTCACCTTTGCAAAACAAGGTGACATCTGGTGGTCACTGAACAGAATTACAACTGTATGATGTTCTGAATTTTAGTTAATGGCACGGACTCGCTGTTTATCGTGAAATCTTTGGAACCACCGCACATTTGTTTGATGTGTGCAGATACTCTGACAACTACAATGTATTTCTTTTTTATAATTAACACTACTTCCTATTCCCAAAATATGTTTGCCACAGTCAAAGTCAGGGAGACATAGCAGCTCATGCTGTTTTGTTGTTCAACTGCTTGGATCTCATTGATCTTTCTATATCAGCAATAAAAAACATCATGCAGGGAGAAATTCCCCATGGGTGGATGTTTGGGGCATGGCTGGGAAATCCATCCAGCACCTGGAGGGGGCTGCCCAAACCAGGCTCTATAGTCTTGTTTGGGCAGCTGTGGCTCAGGAGGTAGAGAATGGCTCGCCCATTAATCACAAGGCTGGTGGTTGGTGGTGTCTTACTGTGTGTGTGTGTGTGTGTTTGTGTGTGCTTGTGTGTGTGTGTGTGAGAGAGAGAGGGAATGAGAGTCACAATTTAAAAGTGCTTTGTCTGTTAAGGTAGAAAAGCCCTTTATAAATGCAATCCATTCAACATCTACCATTAGAGATATATACACAACCAATCCCAGAATACAAAAAGCATAAAAGAATAAAATAAATATTGTGATAGCTAATAAAACCTGATATGATAGTTAATAGTAATCTGCAGTAATAACCTGATTGGTGCTTTCTTTGAGAGCAAAACATTGAAAACAATCTGATTAATACTTATAAACCCAAAAGAAGATCATATAGATGCACAAATGAACAGGCAAATATGTTTTCTAGGATTCGGTTTTCGCAGACTGACAGTACATTCATTTGATGCACATCATGAAAACAGGTAGTGAACTGTGTTTAGAAAGCTTTATCCTCCAGTACACATGAGCTATATCTGCATAAACACACTGCAAACACCAGCATAAATGTTATTTGCTCTCTAATGTTTTTGCTTTGGAAAGTGGCTGCCATTGACTCTACTTTAATGTAATGGAGCTATATATTCAGCTCCTGTTGGCTGAAAACAGTTAATTAAAAGGTATATAGTTGATTTGTATGCACACTGCATATTAAATGACATGTTTCATAAGCCTGTGACCAAGATGTACCACAGTCACAGGATAATTACAATGCCAATCACATTTCATCGCACTTATATCAGTGTGACAGAGAGCTGGATCTAATTAAATGTACACACACAAGTCAAAATGATATTAGATGATTCCATTGTGAGCTACATGATACGTATTAGCCCATTTGTGTGTGACATTAATATTAATATTTAACAATCTAAGTGAAGCTTTACTGTCAATGTATTTGGGCAGCCTTCTCCTATTGAGCAGCACATACCTGGAACACTAAACCCACAGATTTAAGGAACATCACATCTCCACGCTTTCTCTAAATTGATAAAATAATGGTTATTGAACAATCAGACATGCTGTCAGAATCTCGAGTGGTGGTTATGTAATTTTCATGTATTTGTCTGTGTTTATGTGCCATCACCCTGCCAGGGACTGCAGAAGAAAATAAGCATGTATGGCTAAATCTGGTACATTTACATGATGGACTTAAGTTCTCATGTTAATTAATGTGCTTTTTTTTAAAAATTTAAATTGGATGGAAAAACTTATTTTTTTCCAATAATGGCTTTTGGTAATTTAATCTCCAATATCTACAAAAACTATTTCTATAAACACAACATGACCCATATTTTTGATTTTTCCACTGAATTGACTGATGACAGTACGTTAAAAAGGTAAGAAAGATCAAATGGTTTTTCATGATGAAATGAAAGTAGTTACCCATCAGGCAGTGAACTTCAGCTGGACCCCCACTCTGTCTGACTCTCTGTCAATTTAAATCAAATAAGGTTGCTCATGGAAACCAAGGAAACTATCAGGAACTGTAGTTTCAAAAGTGACACTGCACCGTAGCTGCTGAAGATAAACATTTGGGTCTACTAAACATACTGCTGACCTTTTTACGTGCCAGTACAGTTTTCTGTCATTGTATGTTCACATTTTTCAGACTGCTTCTGTGCAATATCATGCGTTCAAAGTAGAGTTTCTTATTAAGAAGGAAAGGGGTCCAAATATCTAATTCTCACAAGCCACATAGGGAATTATGAATGTGAAGTAGTTAGAAATGAAAACCCTCTATGCTGAATAATGAATTAATGTGAACTGTATACATGTTTAGATTGGTTAAAAGCTGTTTATGCATGTGTGAGCTGAAACTGGAGACTTCATAACAAAATATGGTATTCTGGTAGCTCCTCAGAGACCACAGGTCCTTTCATATGGTTTCTTTCAACTGAAATGCATACAACAGATGGTTGAATGATTATTGATTAGCATTCCCCACAACCCTGGACTAATTGCATCATCTACAAGACTGTAAATCAAAAAAGTATTACTTCGGTTACATATACTATAATTACTTGTTTGGGATTTTTTTTAGGAAAGCTTAGCAAATGTTCTAAAATATGTAAATACATATGTTGTGTCCAAGGCTTAGTAGACAGACATGTAGAGTCAACAGTTTGAATAGGGACAAAATCTTTGTGAGAAAGTGGTTCTATTGAGGTCTGTGGATTATCCAGAAGAACCATTTGCTTTTTGACATGTCACAGCAGCAAAACCATAGGAGTAAATAATACAATTAATCATGGTTGAATTCCATTTAGCTGCTTCAATTTTGCGGCTCCTGGTATTGTATTGCATGCTGGCTCACTATCACGGCTTACTGGGACATTTTAATATCGTCATTGTTAATATTATTATTATTATTAGTTTTTTTCAAATGAAATTTTTGACAACAATCAAGCATATTTTTGCAAAATGCACATTTAATAAATCGATTTAAAGACGTTTCCTAAAATGTAGCAATTGATTAAAATGAAGAACTGAACATTTTATTTATTCTTGCACACTCCAAGCTCCATACTAAATATCTTTGGCTAAATAGAAAATGTTATTAATTTGTCTTATTTTAATTTGAGTTGGTGAATTTGCCTACAAATCAGAACTCAGGGTTAACTGTGCCCTCTTCCGCATCTAACTCGTGTGCTGCAGTTTGATTGGTGGATTGGGTGGGAACAAGGAAGCAACTAGGAAGTTCAGATACATCCATGGTTATGACAGAAAGATGTTGTTTGTAGTCTAATTTCGTTAACTTTCCATTGTTTGGACCACCGAACGGCCAGGGAGCACCGTTAGCTAGATCAACGATAGCTAACACGGATCCCACAATGCAGACTCCACGAAAACGTCGAGGCAACGATTTACACAAGACAACACAAACTAGGTTTGTACACCAAACATTGGGTTGAAGTTGTTGTTACCTTTATAGCCTTTGCTTTGTTGACAGTGGAGAAAAGCTCCGTTCAGAAATAGTGCGATTTTAGGAAATTAAGCTTATTTCTAAACCTTCGTTGCCAATTTACTGTTCAGAATTAGCTCTTCTGCTTGTTCGCCTGCATGTGTCCAGAAACGAATATTGGAGGCGACGCGACTGCATCCAAAGTTAACGGTTGAACGTGTGAATGAAAGCGAACAGGCGGTAATTAAGGTGTAAACGGTTCAAATTGAAAATCTCTCAACTTTTAAGTTAATGTTAACGTATTTATTGTAATGTCTTGTAGCTGTTTGTGATTAATAAACAGGGACTGACTGCAGAAACACTACAGCGGTTACATGTGACAGATATAAATAGGTGCGATGCTGTTGGTAGTTATGGTTACCTTCCTCTTGTCAGTCTTAGGCCTTTTCCCTGCTGGTCCTACTATGACTTGACTGAGCCAGCAGTGACAGAGCTGTGTGACTGGGCTCAGTACTCCTGCAACTCAGTTGAAAGGAATTCCACTGTATTTTAGTATTTCACCAACTAACTGGAAAGGTTCTGGTTCAGTTGTGGTTCCATGGGAGCTGTAAATAGCTGCATACCCTTCTTGGTTTGGAAACTAATGGTCTTTTCTTTCTCTCCCTCACTGTGCTTGTAGGCGCACAGCTGTGCAGCAAGCTTGACACACCTCTGATAAAGGTTAAGGACCGCAGTTGGCCTTTCAGATTTTAACTGGAAACAACTGTGAAAGTAGTATTATACAACAAATAGAATGATGTTGGTTACAAATCAGAAAAAAATAGATACCACACACAAGAGTTAGACCAAATAAAGTGCTTCTACTAAATCACAAATCAAATATAACAAAACAGCTGTAATAAAAACAATACCTTTACATAATGCAACACAACACACACAAGCCCTTGCAGAGGCTCACATCCCATCTCAGCAACTGGCACCTTGAAGCGATTTAAGAGAGTGACGGAGACATAAAAAACATGGAAAAATAAATTGAGAAATAAGGACCACCTAACAAGCCTCTGATTTGGACATATGGTTTGAGCTTCATGACCCATGTTTCTGTCCTTTAATGGTGTCTGGATATTTGAATGACAAGACAGAAGGTTTCAGGCAGACATAGAGGATGATGGCTCTGTTAGTAGTCCATATCTAGTTTGCTGGGTGTTGAATAGTCCAAAAATTACGTCCTATGTTTTTTTCATAGACACCTTTCTTTGAACTTGCTGGAAAACGTAATGAGAGCAAGATGTAACAGAGAATTCATGAGGACTTTGGAAAAGAAGAGATTCCAACTGCACTTACACAAGGCTATGTAATTATGTGACAGCGGGTTGTTAATGATCTGCCATGGTCACTTTAAATGTTGCTGCTGCAAGGAATTGTGGGATTGCATTATCTCCTTTCCTTTCGTAAAGGATGGTCCAGTGAACCCTATGCTACAGCAGAGAAGAAAGGAGGCATGGAAGCACTTTTCCTTAGCATGTAGAGAATTCGACCAGCTCTTATGGCTGCCTCTTCATTTCATTTAGGAACTTTTCCAAGTAAAAAATACTATTAGAGCCCAGTGTTGACAAGCAGCCTATGTTCCTTTTGCATGACCTGACAGGCAGTGCTGAAGGACCCACAGTGCATTCAACCGCACTTCTTGGTACATGCTGAGCCATAGTGACTGTGTTCAGTGTGCAACAGGAAATTGCACAGCTGCACACTAAATTGAACAGCTCAGCAAATTCACAGCTGCTAGTGCATCACTGTGATTTCAAAAAGTGCAGGAAGAAATAGAACACAGAATTGTTATAATAGCAAACAAACAGTGATTTAACCAACATCTTAAAAATGTATGATGCTATTTAAAGCTACATTGTGTTTACAATAGTCTGTTAAAATATATGAACATTTAAGTGCAAATACTAACAGAAAGGTTTTTAAAATGTTATTTCATTAGATATGTGCATGCCATCTTTGTATATACATGACTATTGCTAATCAAAGTGCTGTTACCTTTAGTATGTGGCCTAACCTTTAAAGTAGTAATAAAGTAGACCATGCGTTTTAACCTGAATTTACTGCAGTAGCAAAGACCATATGAACCTTACTTTACATCAGCATTCCCAACATGTCTATTAAACGTTCAACCTCTGCACTGCCCTTTGCTTTTGTTATGATGCTTGTTTACAATGACTTACAGTCAGTGTAAATGTGTGTTGACAGCACTTCTGGTGGTTTGAAGGAAAATGTGCCCCAGCGGAAAAGGCAGCACTTCCACCTTGACCTGTGGTTCTGTCTGACTCTGCAGAACTGGATTCTGGACTTTGGAAGGCCTATTATCATGGTAAGGAGGCTTAATGCACGTTTCACTTAATCTGTACCTCATGCAGTTTCAAATGATATAGTGGACCCCATTTATTGGAGCAATGACCACCAAATAGTTTCTTGGTATCATGTGTATTAGATCATCCTTCCTCTGGACTGGTTTCCCCTGAACAAGCCCAGTGCTGGAGACTATTTCCACATGGCCTACAATGTCATAACACCATTCCTAATGGTCAAGGTAAGTCCTAACACAACGAAGTGCTTTGGTGACTGTGTAGGAGAATATTTAGTATGAGACAATGAAGATACTCTTGGCTGTTATTAAAACAAATATTTTATGAAAGTCCATACAGTATATGGATATGGAGGATTCTTTTTTTAACTTTTCTTCTCTATATCAGACTGATTAAGCCTCAAAGTTGATTGGACACATACTTTTCTAATGAAATAGCTTTTACATTTTAAAAGCAGGCCCACCACCAGGACAAAACATGTAATGAGCCCACCTACTAAACAATCATTGAAGATTGATTTCCACACCTAGTCTTACACTTTTAGGATTCGATCATTGTTTTATTCTCTGCTATTCATATACATTTAAATTCTCTTGTCGTTTTGTGTTTGTATTGTTTTGCTGAGTATTGCTTCTTGATTGTGCAGTGAACTTATATCCCCTTGAGGCTTAACAGTTCTGCCTCTTGTTCTGTCAGTGTTGCATATGATTGGCTTGTAATTACAAACCCCGCCTCTTTCACGTGAGTAATCATAATGTAACTGGATGGCAAACCCAGGGCTAAGTAAGCCAGTTGATTACCAGCTTTGTGAGATAGTTATCCGTTGTGATAATGACTGGGTGGTACAGGCCCTCTTTGGTTTGATTTTGCCTTACTTCACATTAGATATAAATTTGCTTCACTATAGATTTTGTGCTTCACACAACCACAAAGACCTGGGGACTGATTACTGAATGTCTCTAGTCTGCCACATCACAGTACTTACAAGAAGCACAGAGAAATGGGCAGAAAACAGGGTGAATATCTGAGATCAAACACCCACTTTTCTTAAGGGATGGAGGTCATGCCTGTGATTGTATTATTAAACCAAAAACAAGCTTCTTGCTATGTATTATGCACATTTGTGGTTGACACTAATTCCTAAAGATGTAACCTGAATAACAAAAAAAGTCGTTGGTATCATAGCTACAGAACGTGTGTGTTGCTCCTCCATGCAGCTGATTGAACGCAGCCCCAGGGCTCTTCCTCGCTCAGCGGTCTACCTCTGCATCATCACTTTGGTCATGGGAGCCAGCATCCACCTGGTGGGAGACTCCATCAACCACCGGCTCATTTTAAGTGGCTACCAACTTCACCTGTCAGTCAGAGAGAACCCCATCATCAAAGACCTCAAACCTGCCTCACTGGTAAGAATCTATTTTATTTAAGTAGAGTAGGCACTACCCTGGGAAACATTTAGTCAAATTTAATTTTTTATATTTTGTCTGCTGGCCAAGTTTGGCTGATGGATGATAAAAGTACTGGTCCCTATATTAATGTTACAGAATTATTACTATTAATACTAATAATTATATACTATTAATATATTTAGTTTATAAATACCTGTTATAATGTCATAACTAAAATCTGTTTGTGTTGCTTGCCATGAGTCAGAAACAGTTCAGTGACTTTAAAATAAATTGCTTTTTCCTGTTTGCGTATGACACGCACTGACATCACATGTCACATAAAACTTATGTGTACCGTCGCACTTGTTTGATCCATCAGGATTTATCCCGCTGTGTAGGAGGGTAGCTCACATTTTTCTCTTCTCTTTTATTGCTATCACAACATTTTTTGTCAGCCTGATTTCCAGACTGAATGCGGAGCATCATACTTTTGACAAGGATGTGGTTGCCAACAAGATATTAAAGGTTGATGTTTGGCATATCTGGGGCAGGATAGAAGGAGGCAGTACTATTGAAGTATAACTAATTTACAGTATGTTTGTTAAGATTTGAAGATCTGGCTTGATTTGACCCCACGCTCCGAAAATTGATTTCTTTTTGTATCTCTCTACTGCTTCCTGGCCAGCAGAGCAACTGAAATCATGTTAAAGCCAGAAATGATAAAACATGCTAAGATGTACTGCAATAACCTGACCACTCTAAATATTCAGATTTCTCTCATACTCCATGCCATGTTTTTGGATCAAGATTGTCATATTTTAAGTGTATTATGTTAAGGGGATATTATATAAGAGTTGGTTAGGGACATGTGATGCTCAAGCTGGAAAAGCTTTTTTGTTTTGTTTTTGTTCTGATTATTTTAAAAGCTCAGCAAGAGCAGGTGCTGTACTGAGAGAGTACACAGCACAGCACACAACACAGTTTTTGTTTTGTTGCTGTGTACGCATGTCTGAGTTTATCCTGCTGTGAAAACGGACTCATTTAGACTTCTTTTAGTTTAGGCCACTTTTAGTCAGACTTTATATTTAATAGTTTTTAATACAAGGATGCACATCTACAAGAAATACTCTTTTCATCCTACCACAATGCTAAGATCTCTGACTATATTGTACCAGATCAAGAAATCAGATTTCTCCAGCAGATATCATACTGTGCATCATCTGGATATATCTTAAAACAAAAGAGGACTGGGGATTTCAGATTTTCCAGAAATCAGGTCACAACAGAAAGCAACAGTCTTGTCACTGAAGTGTAAACACACAGACACCATCACAACAGATGTATAGGGTCTATTACGTGCCCCTGCATTCAGTGATCATTGAATCATTGGTTGACTTAGCATACGCATCTTTTAGTTGGACTTTGTCAGGTCAGGGAATTTTTTGCAGTCGTAATTGTGTGCATTATAGTGATACCTAGATCACACACGTGACCCAAACTCTCTGTTTAAATCTATCAAAACAAACTGAAATATAAGTTAAAGTAAACACAGTATAAATTATGTTTTACTGTCCAACACCAGAGCTGTCATCTGAGAGAATTTTGAGACTAGTCTAATCAAATAAAAAGTCTGACAAGTTTACCTAGTTTTTCAGCGCAGAACTCTCTGTTTGATGTTTAATTTAAGTTGTGTGCATTCAAACCAACTGTTCAATTGTTTGAACTTTTCCTTGTTTTTTGGGGGTATTTAGTGGCAGCTGGCCACTGATTATCACACACATAAGCTATGTGTAAGAAAACTGCAGATGTAGAAAGAATCATAATTTTTAAAAAATAAATACTACATAAATAAAAATGTAAACAAAGCTTAAATGTGATTTAAAAGTCAAAGTAAAGCAAAAAGAGTTGAACCAAATATTTTAGGAGGTGATCAGTGTGTTTTACCTGCGTGAAAGGAGTGTGGGGTTTAACTATATAGATGGGTGACAAATTAAAGGGAAAAAACATCACAGTGTTTTCAACTGCCTTGGCACAAGCTATTCCCTCATTTGCCGTTCATCTGGATCAAGATCTGGTGATTGTGACGGACATATCATATGATTCACATCATTTTCATACTCAAACCCTTCACCCTTTTCTGTGTTTGTTATGTTTCTTAACTCATTTATTTAGGGATTTTGCTTGAATTTGCCATCTGTCTGTCGGTAGATTAGACTTCTACTGAACTGCCAAAATAAAGTGTAAATGCTATTAGAGCAGTAGGTGGCACTGTTGCATCAGGTAAAGTGGAGGACGGCAGCACGTCCCTACCAATGCAGGCTAACATACAGTATACTGTATTGTGCCATTAAAACATACCTGTTAATGTTGTAATGAGCTTTTAGTAATATTTCAGCCTTTTTGTCCTTCCTCCACAGATTGACTCCTTTGAGCTGCTGTATTATTATGATGAACAGCTGGGACACTTGATGTGGTAGGTGTTTGTAATTTTTGGTTTACCTTGTTGTGTTTAAATTTGAAGGATAAATCTGATGCAGGTCTTTGGTGACAGTTTACACCAGCTGTGTGGAAAATGAACCAGAGACATTTGTCAGATCATTGGGTTTATTTTGGAAAGAAGGAGGTATATCTCTCCGTCTTTCCTTTTACTTGCATAGGCCTTCAGTTTTATGGCAGTTCAGCGTTCAAATGGCTGACAACGCCCCAGCATTATGTTTTCACCCTGGCATTGACAGAATTTCAGTTTGCATTGCATGATATGGCTGCAAATGTGGGAGTGGTTTCAATATAGCACTTCTGAACAGAACACAAAGTCGGCAAAACAAACTGCCATAAAATTCCGGAACAATATATACTATACAGTCTCTCTCCTTGTTTCCTGTCTCTCAATTATCAACTGTATCAAAAATAAAGGCTAAAATGCACCTCCAAATAATCTTTTTAAAACAGTGTATTAGAATTTCACATTTTACAATGGCATTTTATGCCTTAAGAGAGAGATGATAGTAGTAACAATAATAATAATACACTTTATTTATATAGCCCCTTTTATATAGGTGCTCTATAATAGAAGGGAAGAAAGAAGAGATTAAAAAAAACAAGTGCAAGTATTGCGCAATTAAACCAAGCAGTCACATGAATAACAAAGAAAAGCGCAAATTGCAAGAAAGAAACAATAAACAAAGGAAGAGATAAGAACAATGAAATATGTAAAATCTCAAAATACAAACAAAAGGAAGATGGGGAACAATGTACAACAAAGGTCTCCAGTCGATTGTCAGCCAGAGATGCTGATAAGATGCTGATATGATGCCTTAAATGTGTTTGTCTTTTTAATATTGTGAGCAAGACGGGTACAAATAATGTACAGTTGAAAAATGAATGTGTCCGTGCTCTCTGGAAGTCACACTGTTTCTGAGCTACCTCAAACATGTCTTTGGCATTTCTGTACAGCCGTTTGTTGATACTAATCAGCAAACACATACTGATACTGATTTATCTGTAATAAGCTAATACTGACCAAAGATCAGACTCCTAAAGGACACTGGTATAAAAGTAGCAAAACTTTATTCATCAAGCCTCAGCCCTTTTTGAGTTTGAGTCACCTTTCATTCGCTTACATTAAGCCTTCCTTTCGATTTACTGACTGAATTTGAGATATTTCTAAGAATAACACAGTAAGTGGAGTTTTTTCAGCACTTCACAGTTAGATTAGAGAGGACATCTATATCAGTACCATTGTTCTTTTTGGTAACATTCCTCTACCAAACAATGGAGAGGCTGTGTTAAATTCGTCATTTGAATTCAAATAGTTTTTTAGACTATGGTGTTATTTTTCTTTGTGACCAAATTTCTATTGGTTTACCTTTTTTGTTTTTTACGTTCATAATGGAGGAGACCTTACATATGAAAATTAAACAGAAAAATTTTGTTCACATTGCATTACCTCTTACGATCCTAATTATAACTCTTTACCCATCCCATCCATCTTTTTACCCCCCTCCCATCTCTCTCCAGTGACCTGAATTCTTCTTTTAAGCTATGAAATTATAATTGGATCTTATTTTTTCCATCTCTTTTTGTATTAAGTTCCCTCCCCTTAAATATCGATACAGAATTGAACATGATGTGGGTTACCATGTACCCCAATGTTCAGATGTTGGTTAAATGTACAAGTTAGCTTATATGGACAAGTCACCTAGCCAGTGTATGCCAAATTGGTAGGTCACAAGCAGAGTAATACATAAAACCGTGCTTCACATTAGCCTATATGTGTAAAAGAATATAACCATGGCGTAGCTTATGTCAATTGCAGCAGTCCTAGTATTTTTAATGAAAATCCAAATTATAAATAAAATACATGTACATATTCACATTGGCCTACATACACATACACCTGTATGCCTACATCCATACAAATACATATATGTAATCCCTACACAGTGTAACTATACAATGTACAACGTGGCTTTAGTTGTGATTTCACTTGTTTCACTGCTCGAGCAAGAGCTTCTGTTGCGTCAGCCTTCCTCATATTCTTCTTAGTGACAATTCTAACGACAGAGCCTTATAGAGCGATGAAAGCCAATGGTGTATATTTAGATCATTCGGAAATTTCCATCTCATTACTAACATTTCTTTTGTTTTTTAACTTGATAAAGCAAAAGAAGAATCATTAAATAAAATAATGTTTGGAAGGCAAGGTATAATTACATCCATTATATCTGACAAGGCTCTTATTACTTGTATCCAGAAAGTATTTACCCCCCGACATTCCTTATTCCTTATATCAATTATTATTGAATATTGGTGTATATATGTGTCAATTTCAGATTTTGTAGAAAGCCTTGAAAGTTTGGAAAATGCTTAATTTTAACAGATATGTTTAAGGTTAGAAATGTGCTTGAATTTTAATATCCTTTCAACATAATCTGGTGTTTCATCACCTAGACAATCACTCATGAAAACCAATATGCTTGTGGTGATAAAGGCTTCGAGAATCTAAAAATGAACAGAGCATAAAAGATAAATAATAACTTCAAAATTTGGGACATTTAAGCTTCCTGATCTATTATCACTCTAGAGTATTGTAGTTCGTATCCTCGTATTTTTTCCCTTCCATATAATTTCAGAGACAAGATTTTGCAGTCTATTCCAATAACCGTCTGAGTGAGGCATTTGCAACTACTATAATTTTTTTTTTTAAAGTCGGCCCTTGTCGGCTACTTGTTGCATCATCTTGCATCATCTGCATTTCTGCTTCTCGTTTTATTCTAGGTATATTCCGTTCTTCATTATTCTCTTCATATACTTCACCGGCTGTTTCACCAAAGCCAAAGAACAGAAGAAGATTCCAGTCTCTGGTTGGCTGTTGCTGGGACCCAACGCCCTCTACTATTGGTCAGTTGCCTTCTCACATCTCTGAAAGTGTGTGTGTTCTCTGTGAACACACGACTTAATAAAAAAAGTTTATAGACAATGCATCAACCTTTCAAGTAACCTGAATATTATGAAACTGTAAAGGAACAGGTGAGTCTGATGATGGTATTCAGTAAATCCTTTTGGAGATGCCCTCCCCTGTCCACTACATAACAAGTGCTTTATACTGATGATGATTTCAACTTAGTTTCGAAATCCAAAGATAGCAAATGGAGGACAGTCAGAAATAGAAAATTGTGAATGAATAATATCTTTGACATGAATAAATACAAAAAATATATGTTTACAGTATAAAGAGATAACAAAGAAAAGGATACAATTAGATAAAGATGAGTGGATTAACATGGTAATTACATTGACATTGACTAGCTAATGAACATTTCCCCCAATCATTCTGTAGTCCAAGCCACATTTTTTAAAGGAACACATTTTGGGGGATTTCTAAATGTAAAATTTGGGATGCCCAACTTGTTTTTAAAATGTATTGCTTGTTTTGTCAGATGATTGACAGCAAACAGTGTAATGCCATGTTCACAACAACACTTACATAATAATAAAAATTAAAGTTTAACAAAAACAATTAAACTGGCCGTGTTTACTGGCAGAAAGTATCTGAATGTTTTTTGATATAGTATTTTATAATTAACTAAATGAATGGCACCATGTGGTTTCTCTTGTAGGGATGAAAACAAGCTCTGTTATTTTCCCATAAAATTGACAGAAATTCAAATTAATGAGAGCAGTGCAGATGGCTGGCACAAACCTAAAATAAACTGCTTTTTGTTAAAGAATGAACTTTTTAATTTGACATTTCAATGTAAAAAAATGGGTGAATTTGACATTTTCATTGTCAAATGTGTTGTCAAATTGTGAATTTGACATTTTCATTGTCAAATGTGTGGGAACCCTGTGACAATATAAAACACTATTGTGCGATTATTGCAAAAGTTTCTGTTGTAATGTGCTGCTAGTTAAACGTTAGTGTTTCTCTCATGACAGCTTTTTCTTTAACTACTTCTAGGTATTTGGTCACTGAGGGACAAATCACTGAACTTTTCCTCCTCACCTTCTTTGCCATGGTTGCCATGGTGATACATCAACAACGCAAAGGCCTCAGCCCAGACAGCAATGGTCTGTTCCTGTTCTGTAGTTTCAGTGTTACTGTGCTGCTGGTGGCACTGTGGGTGGTCTATCTGTGGAACGACCCGGTGCTACGCATCAAGTACCCCGGACTCATTTATGTGCCAGAGCCTTGGTCCTACTACACTTTACATATCAACAAGAACCACTGAATTACATCTGTTCAGGTCTGTATGCCTCTGCCTGTAAATGTTTTTGAATCAACAGAATGTTTTGGAAATGTTTTGAATATACATTGTTTAGGCTATTGTTTTAAATCTGTTCATAAAAATCCCAAAACATAATGTTACATGAAATATGTTCTGCTAATCTAAAATCTAGTGCCTGTTGAAATGTCACTTGTATCATGTGATACTCATTGGTGTATAAAGTTAGCAAGTCCTAGCAGTTACATGTTTGGCTTTTGAACAACAAATAAATTAATTCATCAACAATTCATTGGTAAAAATGTGTGGGAACCCTGTATGTATGTATGTATATTTATATCTTCATATATTTTCTTTCGTCCGCAGATTTCCTCTGAGAGAGCTTGTGGCTACACTCGGACAACATTGACAATCGATTAAGTTTGTTGACATTCACCAGGCTCACTGTTAAACACAAGGTTCCTTTGGCTTCAGCCATATATTCAGAAGGGGACTCATCTCCTCTGTCTATTTCTATATTGATTAATACAGACTTTAACAGGTTGGAATTGAGATGTTTGGTGAAAAGTTGCCCTGCTTTTCTAACTTTGTACATGCAGTCAGATCTCTTAAAACTGCTCGGATCTATTGACATGAGTTCTGAGACTATGATAGATATCCTACAGTAGTCCAGCGCCCTTTTGGGCCATTGTGACATTTGACATTTCAATTTTTAATTGTTCTTTAGTGGTGCATACTACCAAACTATTTTATTTCACTCAAATTAGTACAAGGTAATCGCCTCAGAAATCAAGGGGCCTTCGTGGCTCCTGAGGGTTTGGAACCCCGGGACAGTTGCCCACTTTGCAACTTTGGTAATCTACCCTTGTAAAAACCCAGGGCACGAACAGAAAAGTTAACGTTTTATGAACAAACTCATGGTACATTAACTGAAAAACTATTCTTACCTCACTTAAGCTCACCAAATAATTCAATCAATAGACAACCAGGGGCTGTAAGGAACGAAGTGAAAAAAGTTTCAGATTGTTCAAAAAATGGAAAGAAAAGAACATGGCAAGTCAAACACATGAGAAAAAAAATATATATACAAAATATACAAAAAAAATATATATAATTACATTGTAACAAAGCATTTTTCAAGTCAGATGCACACACTCAAATAACAACTCGAGATATGGGGTACCATTAGAAGAACAACGGTTTAAATGTTTTAAAAACAACAATTTAGAAACAAAAAATAAAAGATTTGAGTTCTGCAAAAAAAAATTAAATCTAATAATACAAAGCCAAAGGATTAAAAAAAGTTTATAAAAACGTGTTTTGAAGCAGGATTTAAAAACAGTATATTAAATGGAGGACTGTTTCAAAGCTATTATTTAAAATTCTCTCAGGTATTTCTGGTTTCACTTTTGACAGGTTTCTTCTTCTTTCTTTGGTTTTGCTGAAATTTAATTTAAATCATTTAAGTCATTCATTTAAACACGAGAGCTGTGAACTATTATATTTCTGCCGCTTGTTTACTGGTCATAGTACTATTAGATGGAAAGTTTACATTTACTACTGAATAATTACCAACATACACTCATAGGCAACACACGGTTCTGTATTGCGTTATTTATGACATGGTGCGTGTAAGTGATGGAATGAAAAAAAGTCTATTGTACAGATGCTTTTACATTATTCAAAAGGTCAAGGAAACATGAGCAGATGACTTTAGATACAAATAAATTGATAAATTATTACTTTGCTTTACTTTTACATGTTAACTGGATGTCTTTGCCTTTTAAAGTTATCGTTCCTAATGAACAAATGTGATTGCTATGGTTTTGTACGTTTTTTCCTTTGCTTAAGATCACTGTTGATTGTAAAATACTGTTTAGTTACTGGTTCCTCACTGGTTAGATTTTACATATGTTCATCTTAATTAAAGTGTTGAAATTGACCTATGTGCTGGTTATTGCTCACATTTGTCCCTTAACTTACATTACTAGACCCTGAATGTGCTTTAAATGAACTCTTTTTATTTGTGATGACACATAGTTAAGATGATTTCAAATCATGAAATCCTTTTATTATATGACACTGTTGCAGCATATGGTGATTGACTAATTGGAGAGGTGGAAAGGGAAAGGACAATGCAGCGCTGTGGATCTGGTATCTGCGTTTCCACAGCAACACATATTAAATTACGTAGAGGCTTACAGGTGGTGGACTTTAAACAGAGGTGGAGGGACAGGTGACGTGGGCTACAGAAAACTCCTTCCTGGTAAGAAACAAAGCAACTGCATAAAATGGTAAGAGCAAGAAAATCTTAATCCACTAAGCCATTATCCATTATGTTTCATGTATTTTCTTTTGTAAAAGCAATTTGAGTGTACTTACCTGCCAAGTGACTATTGTCTGTTATACTATTGCTACCTTGCAGGCTAAATTCTTCACACCAGTTCAAATCAATGGTAAGAGTATTCCACAGCTCTGTGTGTTGTTTTCCTTCTGTTAATATTATTCATTGATGTTTGAAATCCACTCTTTGCCAGTGTGTCTTTTTGATATACACTGTACATTTATCATTTGAAATAAATTGTACATTTATACATATGCCTATTTGTCTGAAATCTGACCTTGTTTGGTCTTATTAGCTAGTGTGAAGTAATGTATTTACTTAGTCAATCAGCTATTGTATGATGGATAAACGTTGCTGAAAATGTCCTTAACTAAATTAAACAATGAAATATACTATGCTGATGTAATCCATTTCCTTTGTAGAGTTCAAGGAGTGCTTCTCCTTGTACGACAAGAAGCAAAAGGGCAAGATTGATGCCAAAGACCTGATCACAGTCATGCGCTGCCTGGGAACAAGCCCCACGTTTGGGGAAATCGAAAGACATCTACAAGTACACAAACTTGGTAAAGAACGACATGCAGTACATCTAATGTGTTAGTGGGCCAGTCGAGGTTGAGAAAACTTGTTCAGGGTGACAGTGGTTAAAGTCAAAAGTGTCTTTGAGTAACAGCCTTTTGTGGTTTTATACACATTACAGTGCCATCAGGCCAAACGTATAGTTATTTTGGGTGGTGCTTATAGAGGACATGCATACATTTTCTGTCCTGTATATTATTTGAATGTAATGTTATGAATGAATGTAGTGTCTTATTTAATGCCTTTATTATATTGTACTTCTATACTGCTTTGGCAATATAGGTTTCTGATCCATCCTGCCAATAAAACCTATTTAAATTAGAAGTTTTTAGTTTTTTTAATTATACATTATTATTAATATTACTGTATTGAAAAATCTTGAATTCAATGATTTTATGAGGAAATTATAAATTTAAAAAAATACAATTATAAAGTGGTTTATAAACACCTGTTGCTTTAAGTCGGTTTTATTTATATAGCTCAAAATCACAAATGTGTCTGAGGGCTTTTAGTGTGTCCAACACAGTATAACTCCCTCTACCCTTCACTCGAAATAAAACTCCATAAACAAAACTTAAATGGACAAAAAAGGAGAAGCCGTAGGAAGAGCAACAAGGAAGAGACACCTATTCCAAAACATCTTTTCTTTTCTAATTGACAATTCCAGTATGTCTCCCTAAGTGGCCCTCCAAGCCAATTGTATTGTTAAATATAATTAGATTCAATACTTTTCAACGTATGCATCATGTTTTCATCATCATTTGATAATATGGCTCTGACCAAATTTTTGTGCTACATTCGTGTTTAGAAAAGACAGGTGAGCTGGACTTCTCTACGTTTCTGACGATGATGCACAGGCAGATGCAACAGGAAGACCCCAAGGCAGAAATCCTGGAGGCCTTAAGGATGACAGACAAACAGAAGAAGGGGTACATCCAGGCCTCTGAGCTGCGGACCAAGCTCACCATGTTAGGAGAGAAACTTACAGACAAAGAAGGTAAAAAATAAATGCTGATTTTGATAACAAGCAAAAAATCTGTATTTCACCTGTGACATATTGAGCAGCAGAAAGACATAGGAAGTTGCTTTGTTGCTGTGTTGATACAGGGCTACAACAAACATGTGTACCTTTTAATCAATATAGTCATTATAAGGTTATTATACATTGTTCTATAATCTACAATGAACACATGTATGTGTGGTTCAGAGTTACAGTGCAGTCTGTAAATGTTTGGACAGTTTATTTGGCTCTGCAATCAAGCACACTGGTTTTGAAATGAAGCTATGACTAAGAGGTTAAATAGTTCACATTTAAGCTAAAATATGAAGGTATTAACACGAAAATACAATGAACCATGTTAAATTTGCAGCACTTTTTTATACATTGCCCTAAGTAAAAAAAGTGCTACATGGTTCAGTTCACCCAATATGAATGTGAACACCCACCAAATACCCTTAATTTTGAATGTCAATCATTGTTTCATTAAAAAAAATAAATAATATAAAGTATCTCTGTCCTAATACTGTATGACTGCAGTGAATAACAAACCAGCTGGGGTAAAAATGTATATCAGGTAAGACTGTAACTGATGTTTGTACCCATGAAATGACAAAAAAATCAATATATACTTTAGTCAAAAGAATCAAATGGCTTCTAGCTCAGCCTGCCTCTACCTCGTAGACCTGAGCTCACCTGGCTCTCTCCCCCCCGACAATTCACAACAGTTGAGTCTTTACCCTTCATGTGTCACACTGACTTCATCCTCCCATGGCACCGTGAGCCCCACAAAGACAACAATCCACTGCAACACTGACTCGCAAGTCTGGCTTTAGAGTTCAGTTCACTGTCTTCTTGGGAATTACAAGCTGCTTCCCTGAATCCAGTACAATTTTCAAGATCCATTTCATAGAAGTCCTGTGACCCAACTGTGTAACACAGCGCTTCTCCTGATATTTAGTCAATTTCCTGGTTGTATCTTTTGGTGTATCTTTCCGAATATAAACTTAGAATGCTGCCAGGCTGGTGGCAAACTGCGGTGGAAAGCTGGCTGTAGTAAAACAGATGTTGAAAATATTATAATGTATATATTATTATTTGAATAGAATTTTTGGTGATATAGGAAAAGCAGTCCATCTGTGTTTAAGTAAGTAAATAAAATTTCATTTATATAGCACCTTTCAAAACCTGTTAGAAAGTGCTTTACAAAAGGATAAAACATTACAAAACAAGACATAAGGAGGCACAATACATACAAAGGTATCACAAATGAAAATAGTTTACATGATTCAATCACAAAAACACAGACAAAAGGTAGCGTTTTAGTTCACTATTATAGAGCAACAGTACTGTACTTCTCTGACTTGTCATTTCATATAAGTGATGATAGCAGAGCCAAAGCACTAAACATATCAGTTAGATGGAAGGACTCCTGCAGGGATGCTGATAACCAGTTACATATCTGGGGTTGTTTTTGATGCCATTTGTTTTCCAATGCCCAAGCTCATTTATTCACACAGTTATGTGCCTCATGAAGCTTTAATTCAAAGTTCTGTCAGTGCTGTGCACATAAGTTGCTTCCCAGTGGGGAGACTTCCATCAAGTTGTTTGATTCCTGAACTGCCTAAACAGCTGATGATGCCACTGTACTAAAAGAGCAGAAAATAACACTTTGAAGCTATTCTGCTCCTAACTGTAGCAATTCTCAATGTTGCTGCTATTATACACCAGACTGAGTATTCAGGAAGTTTTTGTTTGTTGGCTCAACTTTAAAAACAACTAATTGAGATGCCAGAACTTTAGAACGACAGCGATGGGTGGCAATCAAAATTAATGGGAAATATATTTATAGGATATAAGGGAAAATAAATAAATAAATATACTGTTATTTATGTTAGACCAGTCAGTGGGGGAAGAAATATTCATACCTTTTGCTTGTGTTGCAATAGAACTGTGTAAAAATATAACTTTACAAGTAAAAGTCCTGCATTAAAAGTTTCAAATCCAAAGATAAAGTACAAAATGATCAACAACAAAATGTACTTAAAGTATCAAAATAAAGAGTACATTATTACTATGATGTATTAATAATCATTTTACTGTTAATTTAACTACTTTATATACTGTTTACAGTTTAATCTATAACAACAAATCATACTATATAAAGTAAATTAGTAAATAAAGTAAAGTGATCATGCATTTTTTTTGAAACAACCTTATCTTTAAATTAACCAGTAACTACAGCTCTCAATTAAATGTTAGTGAAATAAAAAGTACAATATATCCCTCTGAAATGTAGTGGGGTATAAAGTAGCATAAAATGCAAGTACCTCAAAATTGTACTTAGTTACATTCCGCCACTGTGTTAAAAATCTCAAAATAACAACATCAACAATACTTCCATTAATAATAATCTTTATTTATAGAGCACTTTTTAAAATACACATTACAAAGTACTTCTACTACTTCTAGTAATAATCAACATTTGTACAGCTTTTTAAGAGTAAAATTCAAACACTTTTCAAGCATTTTTAAGGTATCTAAACCAAAGAACTAAATTGTGACTAAAATGTTACTATAAATTCCAGGAGACAACAAACAAATATGATACTGGGATCATCACTTTCAAATAATAAAATATTTTTGGTTTACATAAGCGACTGTGTAAATGATGAAACACCAGATTATGTTGAGAATCAAGCATTTTTGAAGGAATATATTCAAACACATTCCTAACCTTAAAAACATGACATTGAAATTTAAGCATTTTCCAAACTGCCAAGACTTTGTACAAACCACGAATAATGCTTCTACCAATACTACTCACAATAGGTTTATAGTAAGATTTTGCTCTTTGGTGGTTTTATGAGCTTTTAAATTAAGTGGAAATCGCCAATAATGAGGTGAAACCCTTCTGTTTCAAACACTCAGTCTGGCTCACAGAGGTCATGGTTTTTGCCAGTGCCACACTTTGAAGGAGTTGTTGTCAGACTACAACTTCCACAGGCAAAGACCTGGTAAGCACTCTTTAACCCCCCAAACTGAGTTTGACTGCAGTTTAACTCGGAGGTCTCAATAACCGTGGGCGATGAATTTGTTTTCAGTCAGCGCTCTTTCGTGTCAAGTTCACTTATAAAGCTGTTCTCTCTGTCTTCCTTGTCTAGTGGATGAGCTCTTCAAAGAGGCAAATGTCAAGTCAAACGGTACCGTCAACTACGAAGAGTTCACCCAGATGGTGACGCTGCCACCTGTGGATTATTGATCTTTCTAGGAAAAAACATGATGATGAATTGACTTTACATGCACTGGACTGATGGTTAGCGTTTGCAAAGATTACATACTGTATTAAATCTACAAGAGTGAAAATTTTCTTTACTTAGTTTTTTCCCCCCTGTAATTATTCTCTGATTATTTAATTACACGCAGTGCCTCTGTCCTCTAGCTTTCCTCTATGACTGAACACATTGTGAAGCACTACTGTTTCCTAACTACCACTATATTATATGGTTTGGCATGTTTTGGCACCATTTTCATGCATAACATAATTTACATAAGCAGCTTGTAATTGCAAAAAAGTTTTATTTCATAGCATAAAGTACAGTATATAAATATCAATATGTAATAACACACCATTAATTAATACATGAACAACATTTTCTCCAACATGTCATTGAAATAGTTCATTTAATAAAGTTTACAGTGGGATTCTGTTAAGAGATTGTATTCAGCCAAATGATAGCTTTGAAAAATGTGTTTAATAGCTACTGCGACTTCCCGTTTCTATTCAATAGAATACTGTACATTGTAACTGTATTGTCCACTCCAATCGTCTTAATTTCCTGCTTGGAAACCAATATAATCATTAAATGTACAAATTTTAATCTTTAAAAACAGAAAAAGTACATAAACAATCAGTTCAACAAACTAAACTGAAAAAAAGAAAAAATATCTTATTAAAGTTAAAGGTTGGATTGGAATGTTACAATTATTATATTATATGACAGACACCCCTCCCCTGATTGTTCAATCAGTCTCACAATTGTAATCAGGCATGGCAGGTGTGTCAAGTCTTTGTAGTGTCTCTAAATATAAGCAACTAGTAGCTCATTATTTAGCCTCCCAAACCACAAAACACAAGAGCAAAGGTGTAAGAAGACTAGAAAGACTTGCCACTTGCCACACTTGCATTGCCACTGTCTACGTTAGGATTACTACTACCACCGAAGGGATGGCATAACATTAGCCAACTACATTATTTTGTGGGTTAGAAGTTATATTAAATAGCCCTGCTCACTAGAACTGACACATTGAATGTCTGTTAGCTGAACCCAGATGCTGCTATGTCTTTTACATGATGAGGAAGGATGCCTGGCACCTTTAAGCTTTAGCCTAATTTTTTCTTGAATGATTATCGTGTAGTGAGTTAGCATGCCATCATGTTGCTTTGCTCCATTGGGACCTCAGCACTTCACTTGTACATTTAGTCTGTTGTATAGCAAGTCCAGGAGCAGGCTTATTCTGTAAAGAACATTGAATTTAAATGGTG
This sequence comes from Nannoperca australis, assembly GCA_036023655.1. NCBI lineage: Eukaryota > Metazoa > Chordata > Actinopteri > Centrarchiformes > Percichthyidae > Nannoperca > Nannoperca australis. Next base: position 31,438 of record JAVQJD010004781.1, read on the forward strand.
GTTTCACCTCAGACACACATTGTATCTTTCTGGGCAAACTGAAGGCATTTCTGGGACCACAAAAATATATTTTAAGACACAACCCTAGGAACAGATAGAACCTAACAGATAGGAAGATACTGTTTTGACTTTTACACTAAGGTTTGTGTAGGGAATGCTATAACTGCGGAGTGCTGAGGTCCCAAATGTGGCTAGTCTGAGCCATAATATGCATACTAAAAGCCTTTTTTCAGGGTCAGCTGGAAACATCAAGTTTGAGCAAATTACTATAAATCTGTTAATGACTTCTGTCTAACATAAAGGACCCACTGTTGGGAAAATACATTTTTATTTAAATTTTGACCATTATCTGTGTAAACTCCACGAGCTGCCCTAGAAATAAAAGTTTGACAGGCATAGCAACAGTAACCAAGGTGGGAATGGCCAATCATATGATCCAATAGATGTTATTTTGAGATATCAAATGGAACAAGGCAGCAAATGAACATTACCTAAATAGCTTGTTCGCAGCACCTGATAACAACTGCACCTACCTGTAAACCTCAAAAGAAAAATTCACTTTAAAACACAATTACATAATATAAGTAGACAAGGAAGGTAAGTAAATTACAATTGTGCATTATCAAATCATAGTCACTAAAAACTTCCAACTGTGAGAACACTCCAAATGTAACTTCCTGTGGTGCTTATGTATACAGTTGCATGAGAAAGCATGTACGTTAGTTAAAAAAAAAAAAAAAAAAAAAAGGTTTTGCATTGTGTTACATTAAATTAATTGCAATAAATGCCCTGTATCAATAAGACCACAACTCCAGAGGCATGTTTACGATCATGTCTTCCAGCAAAGAGATCTTTCTTTAAAGCTGCTTCAGATATACATAGTAACTGTAAGCACCTTAGCTCAATTTACTTTTTTACAAAAGCACAACATTCATTGATCTCTTTTTCTCCTCATTGAATTCAGTTTTTGTTCAGTATATCAAAAAGATACTCTTTTTTTTTTTTTTTACCAATAAACATTAAACAGCATAAAGAATTTTAGGAGGATATGATGGCACGGCAGCTGCCAGGGCTGGACAGCATTGATAAGCTTGAGATCCTTTTCAATTCCTGCTGAAAAGACTGAGTTGCAGCCTTCATACATGTCAGTGCTAATAATGATTCTGAATGCAGGAGAGACGAAAGAGTGAAGAGTCTGTAAGTTTAGTTAAGTTCCTCCAAAAGAAGAAGATAACAGCAACTAAAAACCCCAGTTGCAAAAGTATAAAATACTATATATATATATATATAATTCCTTAATACACTGTACTAATGTAATATGATATGACTGACATCGAATAATTCCCTCCATTTTGAACAATTTCACAATAACTTCAAATAAACATGTATTCTGAAGTGCTGAATTTGACTCGTATTTCAATCAAGTGGTTAATAAAAAATAATAACATCAAATGACCTAATATTCAAGTAGATAAGGCACTGGGCCTGCCAATACCGGACCCGGAATTTTTAGAGCCTGTGGGGCCTCTAGCACCAAGTATTTCCTGCAGCCCCACTTTTCACATTTTTCACTTATACATTTACGTGTGACTTTTAAAAATGTGTGTGGTAAAGCCCTGATATTACACAATGGTTACTGATTCAACTACCACAAAAAAGGCTTTTTACAAGCTGCTGTGGACATAACATATTACCAGACAGTTTGTCTAAACCCCGCCCCCACAGAGTATCCAATCATAGCTTAGCAACAGTAACTAGGCACTAGTTTGTAGGATGGTGTCTTTCTATTCTCTCCAAACCAAAAACAAAAGTGTAAGGAATTAATTAAACAGTGTTTTTGTCTTGTCATTAGCATGTCTGGTTAACTGTAGCCATCTACAGTAACCCAGCGTTACTTCCAACTTCCAACTATTCCAAGAGTTAGCATTTCATTAACTACATTATTGTGTGAGGTTACAAATTATGTGACAAATTTCCATTCAAGACAAGCATATCCACTGTGTGGGAGTGTCCTGGGTGATACTACATCTGAGTTTAAGTTAATGTTGCACTCAACTAAACTCCTATTATCTGAGCATTACGTTTGCCAAACACATTGGTTAGTCAACATCTAAACGCTATTCTCTTGCAACATTAAAAGTAAAAACATACTGCTGGAAAATATGAACATTAAAGTATAAAATCTAACCTGCCTGTATGTAAAGCTCAGCCTTCAAACTATGTGGGGGCATGCTACACTTGTACCACATTATTCGTAAAACCACATTGTGAATTGTATGTGTTACGTTTTAATCTGTAAATTTTCTGCTGCCATCAATAAAATGAAAGCATTGTACCAACCATAAAGATTAACGTGTAATAATGTACATTATTGAGCTGGCTACATTGACAGGACACCCCTTATGTAGCACTGTATCTGTTACAAAAAAGAACAAGATTTTTACAATGGCATTCAGGTCAAACTATAATATAAAAATTGCAAACAAATATTTACATTCTTATTGTTTTGCTAGGCTTTCTTTCCAATTAATTTCAGACGTCTAGAATAACTGCACCAGCACACACGTGATTCTTAAGTCTTTCAGTGGTGCAATCAATGTTCCTGTTGATGAGGCATGTGAGTGTTTAGTTTGTTGCACCTCAGCGGCGAGACGTGCTGCTGGAGTGGGATCGCTGCCTGCAGGTTTTGCAGCACTGTGCCCGTACGTTGGGCAAGTGGCAGCGGCCGAGCCAGCGAAGTGTCTGACAGAAACGAAATGTTAGCCGATCACGGAGACAAATTGCTCCTGTGTGGAAGGGGGGGAGAGAGATTACACACAGGTTAGTTATAGACTTTATAGAGATTTGGTTACATTATAAAATGAATCAGACATTATGTGAGGGCTGTAACAACAGGATATACTGTATTATACACCACCTTTAACACTAATGAGTAAATGCTTTATATTAAAAGCTTTATATTGATTATTTTCTTATATTAGCCCAAATAAAACAAGAGCTATCGATCAATTCTGGGGTGACAGCAAGTTCCAAGAATATTTAAAGGGTAGGATCACATTTGTAAATATGACTTTTCCGAACTCATGACAGCCAGTATCATACACACAGCTTCCAGCGCCATTGTTTGATTACATTCTGGAAGTCGGTCCCTGGCACCGCCTTTTGTATTACATCAAGTAGGTTGTTAAAGACGGCAAGCTATGATTGGTCGGAGACCAATGTGAAGTCTGCCATGTCTCTCGCCCAAGTCATAGCAAGAATTTATGACTATATAATTGCTTAATCTGACACCGACACCGGCCAAAGATTTTGTCCCCTCATTTCTTACATTTGAATTGTTGGTATATACAGTACATGTCGTTGTTTTCAGATAACCTTGAAAAATTTTGAAACTATCCTTTAAACTGCAATTAGTATCAAGTTTCTCTCCTGTTCTATTCTTTAGTTTTGGGCTTTTTCCCGGAGCATCCGCACAGAGGCAGATCATGATCAATAACCACAAGAACAGATACTGTTCTCTTGCCGATGTGGACCTCCCTATTTTTCTATTCCATACTTAACGCTTTGCATGTGAACTACTTAGCAAGAAAGGACTAAGAAATCTAATATATGTTTTGAAAAATAGGTGCTGGGCTTCACACCACTTTCTCACAAATGTATATTGAATAAACGACAACTTCTCAAACATCTGCTATGCTAGAGGGCAACCCACTATCATAAAAAAACAAAAGGCATTTGTATGTGTGTGTACAGAGGTTTGCTTTCGTATGTCTGGTCTTTTAAAAACACAGCAGTTACAGCAGAAGCATGAAATTGAAATACCAGACAGGGATTTGAACGTGGGCCGTTATTGAATCATTACACTTCCTCTGACACTCACCCTTTCAGAGCCTGATATTGTTATTATGTTTAGCTCATTATCTTCTCATTTAAGAGTAGCTAAGTAGACAGGAATCAGAGGTCCTACAGAAATTATGTTTGTTTTACCACCTGTTCTTTAATTCCCCACAAGCACTGCTCTGGAGCAGCTGTCAACCCATAATTTCCTGCTGGAATTTCTGGTGAGTAATTTCAACATTTCTGAGAGGCGGAGGCAACAGCTGATGGCCGTAACAGACATAGGTCAGTAAAAAACAAGCAAATGTTATGTGCCTTCCACTGACAGTGAAAGCTATTCATTTTAGGATAGAAAGATTTTTTGTCAAAGTTCTCTGAGACCTGCAAACCCTCAGCTCAAAGCTCAAGTTGAATCTTGACTCATCAGGGTCTTTGTAGTCTGCATATGAAGTGTGACATTATGATTATCAGATTAGATGATTCAAATGCTTTTGTATGTAAATAAGGAATCACAAAGCTGTGGCCGACTGCAGACATCAGATGGCTGAAAGGATACTAAAAAGAAAAGACTACTACAGACTAGTAGTGACCTATAGACCTACAAATGTTTTCTGTGTCTAGAAAATGTTCAGCAATTAACAGTCTTGTTGCAGTAGAGTGGAAAAGCACAGCCGTATGACAGCAATGTTTCTAATTGTGCACAAACTGCAATGACAAAATTGCCATGGCTTGCACTAGAGCAAACTATAGCACATAAACCAGCACCAAAGGTATGTACGTAGGGAAATAAAGTGCTCGATCAGTGTTTTGTGATATCTTGGCAAATGTCAGCGTATGTGACAAGCTGTCATCAATTACAAAATCTGTCTATTCTATAAATCTGTCCAAATACATTTTTGAGATATTTAGACATTGTGTACAAATTGACAATGTGACCTGAAGAAAAGATCATGAAAATCATTAGGATTCATCCTCCATCCACCATGATTATCCACAGCACATTTCATTAAAATCGAACATTTACTTTTCAAGAATCAAAGTGCTAGACAAATGTAAAGGTGTGATTTAATGGTGGCACTAGAAGCAAAGTGAGGGTATCCTTAAAAACAACGAGAAATCATATTCTGGGGACGATGAATGTCCATTCAAAATTCACTGACAATGCATTCAATAATTTCAATCCAATATTAAAATTTGGACCAAAGTGTTGGACTGAAGGACTGAGTTAAACCAAAACAGGTTAGACCTTTGTGGACATTGATTTTGAGGGTGTAAGGAAGCACTTTGAATTGCCATGTTCCAATCATGGCTGTGCTATTCAACATAGAGACAGAGTGCAACTCATCAGAGGAGAAAATAATCAGCTCCACAATATGTAACCATGGACTGAAACGCTAATATAATGCCTGTTGCTATCTAAAAACATTAGATTACAGCATGTCAAAGGATTACTTTAGCAGCCTATGTTTACCAGAGAGGAAAAGGTATATTGACAAACTCAATACGGTCTATATCAGATCCCCTTCTCAAGCTAACTTACTGTACTTAGCTAAGGCACTTGCAAACATAATATTTCATAGCTTTATGATTTAGCTACATCCCACTACACAAGTTGCTTACCATCAAAATGTATTAGCTTAACTTACAGCAATATAGTTATCTTAAAACTGACATTTGGATATTTAACTGACCAGTGACAAAATGCTTGCTGCACACGTAGAGGATCCCACAGTTTTCCCATTCTTCCTAATGATGCCTCACATCTCTATCCACTTTTTAGTTTTGGCAGCTTATAAAAAATTATTTCTGGGTTCTTTACCCTGTTGGTAGTGCATCAGCACGTAAGCATGTCCTGTTGTTTGCTATAAGACCGAATTCTCTTGCTCTTGAATGCTCTTGTATGAAGCCATTCTCAAATTTTCAGCATGCAACATTTCCAAAGTCACCCAGATCACAGGGACTCCATGACATCAACGGGGTACAGAGGTCACAGCTGCAACTCAATACACAGCATTTCCTGTGTGCTTCTCATCTTCTATACAGCCCCATTCGCTATCTTTGACCCACTCACCAGGATGCCCCATATAGAACAGTAAACAACCAAAAGGGGGCAGTGGGACGTGGGACTTCCGCAGTAACATGCTTTAATTTCAGTCTCTGGAGAATACAGAACCGTGTTGGGTGAAAAGAAAAACAGGTTCACGGGCAGACCCTCATCCTATACCATCAATATTGTCTGTGGATGCGGCTGTGCATTTCTTTTCCAGAAAAAACATATTAAGATCCCAGAGGCACAGATGGTTGATTACAGCATCATAGAAGAACGTGCCAAGGAGCAAAAAAGCATCAAAGAGAGGGAAGAGCTGTCGCATCACCTACACTACTGAACATATGGAATGGAAATGACCAAGAAGACCTAAATGAAATGTTGGATTCTCTATAACCAGTGAATTAAAAAAAACTATCAAGCATGGCCTTTATATCTTTATCTCAAGGTAATCAAGTTATCAAGATAGCTAGAAGAACATGCTTACTGAACAACAACAGCCTTGCTGCTAAAATTTAAATAATTATTGAATACTACTGAATATAAATATATGTGTTGTGTTTTAGTTATTTTAACCTGCAATAACTTTGAATTTTAAAGTGTTTGTGGGATGGCAGTGTAAATAATCTGTGAACACAACATATATCATCAACTTCTAAGCTGTCCTTGCGAACTTGTTGCTATAAGACAGTCACTTATTATATATACACACCCATCAGGTAACGGAGCAACATTATCATTCTTTTGGAGTTGTGTTTCTGTCCAATATTCACTCTCTTTTAGCTCTGTTGGTCTCTATGAACTCATGAGGGAATATATATCTTTCTCTTTAGCTGCTAAATGTTCCATTATGTTCACCAGCTAGTCTCTAACTGTGTCTCTGTCATTTGGTGCTGGGTAGGTAGTGGACTTTAAGGGCTTTTTGCTAAAAACAGCTGCCTGCAGTGACTGAAAACAACACAGAGCAGTGAGTGAACCAAGCTACAGCTAAACAATGATCTGAAACTAATGATCACTAAACTCATGAAATTATCTCAGAAATGATGAAGCTACTTAAAGAGAGGGAGCTGCAGAATCGGATGCTAATTCTCAATTTCACCATGAGAGCTCCATTCCACACTATTGTCACATTATCATTTGATAAATTATTATACAAATTGATTATAGCTGCTGTAAAGTGTCAGGCTTGGATCTTTAATGTGCAATAAAGGATGTGGGAATGTTGCTGCTCTATCTATATCTGTGAAGTGTAATATTTGGTTCAGATCACTGCAGATTGACTATTACTATTGAATATTACAGTAAAATATCTGGCCCTTCAGGGGGACGTTTGGGCTCCCTTTCTTGACTTTTGAAACTTTATTTAATCATTATTACATAGTGTTGACATGTTATTGTTACATGTATGTGTCTAAATGTTAGATTATTTAAGAATTCTGATAACAATAAAATAGGCTTTAATAATTTGCTATTTATGGGGAAACTCTGGAACATATACCACATCCTCAGAATTAATATGAACAATTACAGTTCAAGTTCTTTGTTTGAAATGTAATGTAAGAAGTTATGTTTATGACAAATGTTTTACTACTGCAGCAGTATTTTTTATTGTCTTATGTCCACGTGGGCTGGGCACAACATATTCTGTGTGAGCATGACGCAATAAACAACTTAACTACAGAATATTTCACTTCCATGATTATTTAATACTACAAATTAAACACTTTTCATTAGAATCCTGCAACCACAGCCACACATTAACTCCCGATTGTAACTCTGTGTTGTGGTAATTTGTGTGAGCAGAGAGACCTTGAGACTGCATACAGGTCATTCGTTCACTTGACCTTCCATTCTCCCCACTGCTTTTCCCAGACAACATGCACACTGACCACAGACTGTATGTTAGATGTCACTTTTAGCTTGCACATACGCTGACACACATGCACACACACATCCAGAGACGCCATAAAAAATAGATTACTTACTGTATGAAACAGTGGTGCCACAAATAACAAACAATGGCCTGTAAAACCTCAAAAAAATTAATGCTTCCCTGAAGGTGAACAGAAACAGCCTCTTACACACTAAAATGTAATTTCCATTAGACCTACAATACTTTAAATTCTGCATCACTGCGAGGACATTGTATCTTGTATGCATGCATAAGACTAAGAAGACAACCTTAATGATAAGCTCATGGCAGAGCTGTAGTCAAGACCATGTGTCTTGTCCAACATGAGTCTAAGATAGAACTCAGTGGGGTTTGCGGTCAAGACTCAAAAGAAGACCAAGACCAAGACTGATAGAAAACCAATCATCACCGAGATGCTTATTATTTACTTATAAATATTTGGTATTCTACACAGATCTGTTACCGTTACCAGCAATGTAAACAGCTCAGAACTATCCACTTCCTTGTCCTGTCAAATAGGCTGTTGTAAATCGTATTTTTATTGCCAAATTCTCCTGGTTTATTCAAGCTACTTCAGACAAAGGAACTGGCCAATCCTCACCAAAAAATGAAACCTAACTTAACTCTAGACTTGAGATGTATGGGCGAGATCAGCGTCAAATAAAATAAAAACACTTCTGTCTCCTTACGAACACTGACACAATAGCCACGTCTCAAGACCATGCTCATGTACTACAGTAACACACAGCAACTAAAACAAACTAATTTAAACACGTTCATTTCTTCATGATCAGTTCAGTGCCCTCGCTGCAGTGAGGTTGTGGGGGGGGGACAAATCTGAATGGACAAAATGTCATTAATGTTTTCATAGTTTGTTTTCCCCAATTAATGTGTCCCATGCTTCGAAAGCTTGTGTACAGCACATGTTAGAGATGAACTCAGACCATCTTCATGTTATCCTCCTACTGCTGCTAAGGAATGTTATCTTGACTTTATAGTGGGATATTAATGACCTGCAGCCCAGATATATTGTCAGGCATAAAAAAGCTAAATCTGTGTTCGGCTTACACAGCTGCGCTTGTCACATCATTAGTTTAACACTCTGAATAAAATCATCTTCTACTCTGACCAAAGCATGAATTTACAACAAAGAGCAGTTATATTATATATGGTACATTGTGTGGGTCAATATATCCCAGTGGGGCACAGTCTATTGACACATGGCACATGCACATATTGTCCGCATACTTTTAAATTAGTTGTTTGATAGCTGACATTTATGATTAGCTATTAAGAAAACTACAAAAATTACATTTAAATATATTGTACATGGGATAAATTGACCTTCTGCTCCATCACCTCACATTTCCGTCACGTCTAGTCTCCATTAACTCCTAAGAGATGTTTCTCAATTACAGTCGTGATTGTTCTTGGTTCAATACAGCATAATAACGGCTCTGAATTAATATCTGCCCATAAGCTGCTGTGATGTGGAGTCATACTTAACGAGATTCGACAAGAATGCCGCTGTAGAAGGAAACAGGCACTCATTTAAATTACATTCATTCATCTGGCAGCTGCTTTGGTCCAAAGCGACATACAAATGTGATACATTTCAAGCCATAGTAGATCAAGAACAAAAAGTGCCTCAACACTCAGTTTCATGTTCCACCTCACACAAGAGCCACAACGCCTGCAGGTGCATGAAGTAACATGCCAGTGCCTAGCAAATTACACATTTTTCTTTCATTTTAGTGGGAGAGATAGAGCACATTGATTAAGTAAGTACTCTCAGATGAGGTACACAATGCAAGGTCAGATCTAACTGTGTTATAATTCTTCACTTAAGGCTATAATGTATCACAGAGTTTACTGAATAAAGGTGGGTCACATTGTAGCAAAATAAAACATTTCCTTAGTTTGTGTTTTAATGCAGTTATGTGTTTAATGTTTTATTCTGGTTCTTTGGATAGTCTGAAGAGTCTTTTCTGTGGCTGAATAACATTTTGAAAGTAAATCTACAGTACTTAGCTAATATACATTTTTATTTAATTTTTTTATTTGCCAGTTTATGAAAGCCATTGTCTATTACTTCCATGTCTTATTACTGTATGGTATTATTGTTTTTCTATACCAGTGGAGCCCATTCATAGTGTACAAGCTAACATTTGTATGTATTTATATTAGTATTTGTATGACAATCTGTCAATGCTATGGAACCATATTCTTCTAATGTGTTTGTAATGACTCCCTGATGGTCGCACTGTAACCAACTCCTGCACCAGAGAAAAAGACAGGCCAGTTTTTTAAGGTGCCCCCACTGTATGTTATTATTCACCATAAACTCACATGATCCTAATAAATGGGCAAAGGTTTACTTAAATTACTGTTACTACATAAATTACTAGTTACTACCATATTGGTAGCAAATAAATCATGGACTTCATATATATGGTATAGTATTAATACTATTTATCTGGAAACTGTAAAAAAAAAAAAAGAATTATCAGAGTAATAGTATTTTTACATTCTTTAAATAATACCAGTAGGTGTTAACCATGTCCCATTTACTTCAACACATGGTAAAAAAAGTAACATTTTTTATTTTCCAATAATTTGGTCTCTTTTCTGACCACCACTCAATAAATCAATCATATACAGGAACAAAAAACAAAGTTTCCTCTAACCAGTGTTACAAGGAATTATATTATTTAAATTTTTCAGAACTGACAGCATTTACATAATTGACCATTAAGCACAGTCAAATATTGTTACTAACTAGGAATGCATAATTGTAATACCTTGTGCAGACGTATGGAGATAATTTTGTTTCATTAGAAACAAAGTGATTTGGGTCATGCACTCGCTGAATACTACAGGACAATAATGGAAAACTAGTGATATTTTGTGCAGAATAATAGCAGCGTACCTGGACAAGCAGCTAAGATGACAAAATAATGCGTATTTTTTCAGCCCATTACAACAGCACAGCACGTTAAACAAAAGCAATCTAGCTCCAACACAACATTACTGCTAAGTAAGGAAGTTATGTGGAAAGAAACTTACATTTGTATCGACTTTCTCCGCTCTCCTCCGGCGGACTTCAAAACAGCCTCTCTCGTTAACTGACGGCATGTTGCCAAGCTGTCACTCCGATCAAAACTGGCCAATAGAAACGT